>JAUJYV010002126.1:0-13767 GCA_033995625.1 Ophyiulus pilosus
TACGTACACCAAAGAAAAACTGACCATATTGAGTAATTACACGAACCATTTTCAGGAATTTCCACCCCCAATTAGCAGAATCACTAGTCCGATTCCAGTATTAATGAATTTTGAAATCGAGTTTGCATGATGTTTGGCTCACGCCCACAACAAATTGTCAACAAAATCGTTAATTGCGTAGAGCCGTCATTTCGAACAAGCTTTCAATTTAAATGCTTAATTGCTAATCCCGCATTAGCGATGTGTATGGCTTTGGATGGCCATTTTCGTTGAGTGGCGAACAGAAGTGCTACGGGAATTAAATTAACGTTTCATTTTAATTAGTCCTGATTGGCTGGCTCTTCGGCTTAACGACCATCCTCACTTAACTGTGATTCTGGTCACGTTAAATCACGCGATGGATGTTCGTGCTTGCATGTATGGAGGCTCTAAATAATTACCCCCCTCTTTTACGCTCACTACAAGCCTGTATTGGCAGCTTGCTATACTTTAACGTTGCAAAGTGAACTCTTGAGTTTAAATTGAACCCAGTTTCTCCTGCCTCCATTTGTTGGAAAATCGTTTAAGGCCTTAATAGCATCGAAATGATGTTTCTCCGTAAACACAGCAGGATTTTTTTTTTCAACGACAATCGGATCGGTACAACTACGATCTGATCTTCTGCTCACGTTTACTAATGCTCAGCAACAGCGTTAATAATAAAGTCGAAACGGGCTTCAAAATGGCCAGAACAAATGACTTTCCTTGTTCTGAACCCCCTAAGAGTTTCGTCATTTGGACTCCTTTCGGGCATTAGTTTTCGAAGGGTGTGAAGTAATGATCTGAAGGGAAATAAATGCAAGGGACTTGGGAGGGCACATCATCATCATCATTTCCTACTAAAAAAGTCGTTAGCACTCGACGGACCATCGTAATTAAATGCACGCGTGCTTATCATGAGAAACCATGACCACCTTTTAACGTCATTTTTTTGTACACACAAAATTGTCCATGGTATTTCATAGACGGTCAGGGTTATGCTCAGTTTTCTGAGTGATAATATCAGTCTACAAAGTTGTTGCAATGCACAATTACTGAATATAGACCTGCTGTTAAATTCCAAATGACGTAGTTATGTTAAGAAACGCTAAATTGTATACCAAAATGAAAAATTTGCTCCGGATCTGGCCAGGATTTTGGACGTACGGTTGTGTTAGCCTTAATTTGATAGTTCTCTTCATGTAAAGTAACAACTTTAACTAAGATAATTTTACAAATATTGTGAGATGGGCAAAAATTTGAGCAAGTGAAATAAATACACTAAAGTAATTCCTTTATTATTTTGCTATTTTATAGCGATATTAATGTTAAAACCCAAAAGCATGCTTATCAGATATTTAATTGGCGACCATTTCATATTTAGTGGGATGTTATTTTATTAACAACATTTGTGATTAGAAAATTGTATCCTGTTTTTAAGCACAAGGTTCTACCAAGGCTATTTCCAAATTTTAAAATTACAATACTAAGCAGATAAACCTACTTGGCAGTCTGTGCTTTAGCGTAGACGTAAACTGCATGAAAAACAGTACATATGTTGTTCTAAATGTGCAGTTATGGTATAGAGCAACATTGGGGTATAATAAATAGAAGAAAAAAACCTTCACCGGAAGTTGCCCCTTAGCGAGTACGTCATGTTACCATGGAAACGGGGACGTCGCACTATACTGTTATCTGCAGTTGGTTGCTATTATATTTTAATGGTTTCGTTTCAGTATTTCAGTTTGTAATTGCATAAACCACAGATATATTAAACGCATTTTATTATCCATTGTATGCAATTTTAATCTGAACATTTTCATAATTAACCTAATATGTTTACAAATTTTCCTGAATTTTGGTTATGTAGGAATTAAATGAAGCTACTGAAAGTTTCGTCTTGTACAGCTTTTAATTATTTCTAGGTTTTCTTAAAAAAAAAACCAAAAAAAAAACCAGGTACATTTAATCTTATTTGAATTGCTGTATATAATGAATGATTTTATCAACAAAATCAAGAGCAAAGTAGTTTTTCAGCTGGGTTCTATTCACCAGTGTTTCAGACAAGTCTTATCTTGCCATGGGTAAAAAAATACAGCAGACTCGCTCATGCTTAAGTATATCAAGAAAATTCCAACCTTAAATTGTGTACCGAAGATAACCCAATTTTCCTATGGGAGACCCTTGCTTCTTTGCTTTCGGGTCAACCAACATTCTCATAATGAGTTAGTTAATTATTGGTATCAACATTTGATTGCCATGTCCAAGTAAACCAAGTTACATTAGTCGAATCTTCATCTGCTGTGAAGCAAGAGACCATCTTCTCTTTTTTGGGGGACTGTTATCTTGAGTTGTCGGTGCCTTTTCAATGAAAGTAAGTAAGCTTGTCGTTATGTGTGTAAGCCTGGCTTGGACTGTTCGCGCTATCTTCATTAATATTTCTCCATTACTTAGAGATGTTATCGCCGTGTAATACTCTCTGAATAGCACCGATACAAAAGGGAATTTTTATCAGATGTGAAAATGAAAGCCGTCGATGGAATCTAGACTTGAGCTTCTTGAATACTTTATGATGATTCAATATTAATAGCCTTAACTTATTACTTGAGATCATATACAAGAAAACTCGAAAGCACACCATTCGTGCTTTGTCTTTTTGTCTTTGATAGAGAAAACGTTTTGAAAATACCGTATCTGTTCCAAAATCCTCTTCTGTAATTAAAAACTTGCGAGGGTTGAGATTGTCGATTCAATTTTTTTGGTTTCCGATTCAAGGTAATTAAACCTGGTCCCAAATGTCGCTCTTTCTTGTATTTCAATGGGATTTTCTGAGTAGGGTTTTAATTAATCGCTATACGTTGCAATCTTATCAGTATTAGTCAACTGTTACCACAAGGAATTTCAGCGTGCACTTATTACGTATATTCTAAGATTATAAATTTTGTATTGCTTCAACATGCAGAGCTAATTAAAAACACTATGTTAGGGCTTGTTGCATTATGGACTAATTAAACATGTGAATAATCGCTTCTCATAAACAGTGGAAAGGAAATTAATACTGACAAAGGGCTATGGACCATATTATACATCCAAAGGAAATTAGCAGTTTCTTTTAAGATTTACGAAAATGAAGATGTTAGGTCTTATCAGTTTGGTCTTAGCCATTTTCAAAAGATGTGAGCTATTGTTTAAACAAAGTTTCATTTGGCGTTCAAATTAAAATACAACTGTACAATCATGGAATGCTGCTGGTATTTTTTCCAATAATAAAGATGTCAAAGTTGGTTATCTGCAAGGTATTGATTATTCATAGAAAATCCTACTTTTGTTGGTTTCACATTTTTTTCATTCAATTCGTCTGGTCAGCAGATTGTATTTTTCTATGGGTTTCTCTTTTTAAAAAGAATTTTTATAGAAAACGATCATTTCTCGAGTGACAAAAACCCTTCTCGTCCATCTGCCATTAGAAGAGATTTTTTTAAAAGGTTCCAGTATGAAAAATAATTGCCTCATTTTTTTGCGGATTAATATAACGCGTTTCCAAAAACGTGGTCGTGTGTAAGTCTTTTGAAAACTTCTTAGCCCTACTTAGCGAAGGCGTAAAAAATGGCTTCCATAAATCAAACGAGTTATTGCGAACATGTGTAATATGCAGGGTCGGTATACTGTATGAAATAACATGAGATAGGAAGGAGTTCCGTTCTTTTTCTCGATTCCTTGCACTATTAGAACTTTATTGATTTCTACTTTTGCAAAAATGTCGAAAGGAATGCTATACATTCGACGTTGTGCTATTCTCACCATTGCAAAGAAATCTGGTATTGAGCTTATGTCAATTGTTGTCAGGAGTATCTCTTTACATACCAAAACACTAAAGATTTTCAAATATTCTCGACTAACATAAGTGAAATCCGACTAATCGTTAAGGAGAAAATTTCCTTTTTAGTTAGTTGAATAACAGTTGTATTTGCTCAGGAATACAAACATTCACTTTAATTTAAAGATGTACTAAATGTTCGACTAAATGTGGTGCCAATTTTTTGTGTATTTTCTTTATCAGGCATTGCTTTTGTTGGCATTTATCTATTAATTCCATCAAATTGTTCGTATATTCATTACTTATATTCTCCATTTTCTGCAATAGGACGCTCTAATGTCCAAAAGGAAATAAGGATTATTTTAAATTATAGGTGCTATTAAATTTTTGGGGTTAAAATTTTGTTATTCTAACCCCTTGATGGAACTCTGAGCTCCATCGGATCCATACTACACATACTTTTACATACAGTTCAACGATGGAATGCACTTCCAAAGCTGTTATGAATTCAATATAATTTTAGTTGGTGTCATTGAGACTTCAGTAATCATCTGTAAAACATGTTGACTGTTGTGTACGTGCTTAAATTAATACAATGAATTAAATTCCATCATGTACAAATAGCCATTGTTCAAACTTTTGCTACATGCATAGATAACGTTCAACAATTAAATTATGCCTAGCCTGATGAATCAGTACGATAGTCTAGTTAGAAGCAATTATAAACATTTCTTTGCAAAAAGTTGGCATCGACTACATTCTCATTATCTTTGTTTAATTGCGTTTGGCAGCATTTGGCGCAATCATTTAGACAGAGGCACTTCTGGTAACACTAGCTTGCCAAACCCCTGTTGGGCTAAGAAAAGCTGATCAGCTCAATCTGACAGCCATCATCCATCACCGAATGCCAATTCATGAATCGGCATGGTTTTCCCTATATTTTTTACTCAACACACTCGCCAGCCTTCAGGACACGATTCTGCGGTTGTATGGTTGTTGACAAAGTAAAAAACTGCAAGAATTAA
This sequence comes from Ophyiulus pilosus, assembly GCA_033995625.1. NCBI lineage: Eukaryota > Metazoa > Arthropoda > Diplopoda > Julida > Julidae > Ophyiulus > Ophyiulus pilosus. The sequence continues at coordinate 4,861 of JAUJYV010002126.1, forward strand.
CCGCAAGAAAGGTCACAGACATTTGGAGATGGTGGAACATAAACTTAATGTCAATATCCGAATTTTCGAATAGTGATCTACAAAAAATCTAGACTCGAATAAGTCTCTTACTGAGATTATTGGAGCAAAACCATTTCTGTAGTTTATAAAAAAAAAAGATGGTCTGCTTTTACCGCAGAGATAAATCTCCGAGGTTTCTGACAAAAACTAAACTTTGAAGACAATTTTGTTGCAGTTTACCTTATAGGCATGTTGCACGCAATTGGCTTTTGAAATTTTTATATTCTTAAATATTTAAGAAAAACCCTGCGAGAGCACCATATGATGATGTGCTTGTGTGTTATGCTTTCTGAATAGCATGTGTATTTTGTATGTTTTTAAAAATCTCAATTTATATTCAGTATACTAGATTCCACCTAGTTTTCAGCCAAATCCGTTTTCAATTAGGTTGAAATCTATTTCTTGACTACAGTTATTGTAGTGTATTACTATTTGCTTGCAGTCTGTGTACAGTTAATCCCCTGCGATTTTTAGATTTAGCTTATAAAACTCATGACTCCGGAAGTGTATGCATACTAGAATTTCATGTTTGGCAAGAACGTGTGAACTAAATCTATAGGAAAATACGGTATTTTGTGTTGAGGAGGTTAAATATTTTTTTGTTGAAATATTCGAACAGAGCATAATTTTGAATTTCATAACCTAAGCAGCTAAAGCTGTTTTTTCGTCGCCTTTCATATGCAAATGTAACCTTCCAGCGTGCTTTATATCTTTGATAGAAGCGAAGTTAGTGCTTTGCATTTGGGAGATTGTCAAGACTTCTGTTGAAATTGTCCACTCGTAAATCTCTGTCAAGATGCATTTTTCAATGGGACGAAAAAGTCAACACTTGCTTTTCTCTAAGGCAAAATCCAAGGGCTAAATGGACTACAGATTACAAAAGAAGGGCGGAAACAACGCATTTAGAATTCCTCTAGAAAATTAATCGAATTGAAACAAACGATTGCAAAGCCACCACGTATTTGGTTCCACGGGGCTTGATTAATTATACGAATAATTTGATTTGATTCACAGATCTGGCATTCAATCCTAACAAGGATCGAACTGTTTCGTACCGCGTATTATATTCAATAGGCTCAATGGAATATTTATACAAATAATATTAATACTTTATTTTGACGATTATAGGAATTCATTATTCCTAGAATCGTTCAATTTTTTATCTGTATTTGAAACTTTTCACAGGCATTTCAATTTTTGACTAAATTAGTTCAAATTCTTCTATTAAATAATTCCAACAGTACTCGTAAATAGTAATTAATGTAAAGTTAGGAACTTTAGTATTAGCATTTGCTTCCAAATTCTAGGTTAACAAAAACTTGTTAGCTTATGCCGGTAAACGAAGTAAACATATCTAATATGAATAATAAGAACAACAATATTTGGAGAGAATGTCAATAATAATTTTGTTATTGTACTTAACATTTATTAATAGATATTCAAATACACATGTTGAAAATCCAGTGGGTTGCAAATACGCATTTCAAAATGTTTTTCCGTTGTTATGCACCGAATGCGTTATTATAAATTCCACGATGCACAGCGCATATTCATTGAATTATGCAAATATTACATTTCGTATTTCAGAAATAATTTGAAGCACGGCGATTGTACGTCGTTTTCCGCTTTAATTGTATAAGACAGGAAGAAAGACGTTGCATCCGAATTGATTTAAGCCTATTCTTCCTTTTCTACTGTTCTATCTTGGATGTCATTAAAACTCATTTTAATGAGATAATTTATCAATCTGAAATTCCTTCTTGCTTGTCATTTGTATGAAAGGGGTTGGTTCCCTTCATATAACGTCCTTCATTTGCAATCATTTAAGAAGAATTGCTTCAATCATGCAGAAATAACCGAAATATATTAAATATATACTATTAATGTAATGTCTCCCATCCATTGTGTAATTAAGGTTTTGCGTAACAGGTCTTTCAAAATGAGTTTTTGTACTCGTGCAAGCTACTATTCTGAATGTTTAAACGAAATTTGCATTATTGCACTGTACTGTGCACTTCTTGTAAAGAAACTCATTATACCATGTATGGTGGACAGCATTTTCAAATATTAATTTAGATTCAATTGACTATAAAACTATATTATATACTTTACAAATTTGTTAATCTAATATAACGAGTTATTTCCGTATTGCTACACTGAAAGCTTAAAATGTGCATTGACAGTGAATTTCTGCACATCTACGTGTGATTTTTGATGAAATACAAGAGTATGGTAATATACTCTTGTAATGGACGTCCATTTTCAGGGAAAATGAAAGTGTATATGTATACACTGTATTTTCACCATCTATTTTTTTAACAACTTTTTGAGACCATTTTTCATCTAAACCATGCCAAAAAAATTACTTCTGCGAGATGCACAATATTCCCATATTTATTCGAGACCTTTGTAAGCGTATTACAAAAGACCACAATCTGTCAAATACTTTACCGAAATTATTTTATTTTTAAATGGCCGGAAAACTTAATTAAGATTTTTTAATAAATGGCATAGTTTTGCTATTTTGTTGTAAATGCACAGAGTTGTACATTTTGATTCTATCAAGAATAATTTGACTTATCCAAAATAAAATTAGAGCTAAAACTGTCATGTGACAACAGATTTGCATGTGGATTCATCTCTTTTTCAGCACCTCGCATATAAAAAATTGATTGCGTGGTTGTTGAAGCATTGCTTGTTATTTTATTTACAAAGTTTATCCATCGGCGTCATCATGTAAATCTAAATCAGGTTCGGCTTATTGGATTCATAGAAAACGTATTTGGCAATTGGAAAAAAACCCTGCTGTATGATGAATAAATTTTTTGGCTGCCTTAAGAAATCTCCACATCAAAGCAATTTATCATGGGAAAAAAGGCTTTGTGACAAATAAAAAATGGTTTATCTGAATAATGATTTTCGACTGCAAACAAAGGTTTTTAGAAAAGTATGCTATGCTTATAATCCGGTTGAGTTTAACATATTTATTATTAAATAATGCAAAGCAATTCATGCATGCAGGTAATATTCTGATTTTCTCTAAATAAATACGAGCATATCAAAAAATTAAGTATTAAGCAAAATCCAATAATGAGCAGATGGGCGTTTTTTATTTAACATAGGCCTACTTATTTAACATTGTCCTCAAAATTTTATGGTGTAGATCCACTTTATAAAAAGAACAACATTATTGATTACAATAATTATGTATTCACCAACACTGGAAAACATTGTTTTACATTTTCCAACAAATTGTTTACAATATATTAGAGAAATGTGTTTGGTTGATAAATAAGCTTTAAACATTACACTTCGTTTTGAACCCTGCTGACATTTTTCGGGAATGTGTTATAAAACTTTCAGAATGTCTTTGGTAAATGCAGTAGTAAAACCTTTGTACACCGACAGCTGTAAATTTTAAACTTTTCCCAAGATCTCTTTTAGTTTGTTTTAAAAACATCTTCCAATGTTTTCGCTTTAATCTGGGAGATTCGTCCCTTTGCTAACCAAAAATGTATTATCTGAGGCACCTTCTGTGTATCTTGAAACAGCTGTTGGCGGTTGTTGTTCACATATTGCGACAGCCATTTTGATGCCGGCAATTCTTCATTCAACCGTGCTTTCCATTATCATGTTCCTCTTGAGTCCCACTTGGATCTTTTGTCGAAGATTTTCAAAGACAGATAGACATAGATTTAGTATGTTCTCCAAGAGCTTACTTGATTATTTAATTGGATTTTACCGGTTATGTCCATCTAGAAAACACCTGTTGATTTGAAGGCAAATCGTAAAGTTTTTAGCGTCACTATAGGTATAATTTTAATTGGAGTAGATATAGATCCTTTACAATACATGAAGACAAATTAAAAGCAGAATCATTTATACGTGGGTATGGATCACATGAAAGCACCGCTCTCGTATAATTGCAATGAATTTTGCATGGTTTAGCACTTGTTGAAATACCGGAAGGAAATGCTCTTTAAACATTTCCTTTTCAGTATAGTATTTTACTTAGTTTTATTCATTTATTATACAGTGAAATCTGTCTACGTTGAACATTTGTGGGACCTTGCAGAAGTATTCATTGTATCAAGTCCTGGTAACGGATGATTACTTTTCGATACATACCACAAACGAACTCCAACTTAGTCGCCAAACCTTTATATTTAGTAACTAGAATAAAAAATGTAAGCTCTACTTACATGTTTTCAAACTTTTCATGGAAAAATTGGTGATTGGCTTTTGCTTCTTGGTTCGATTATGAATGGTCGCAATTTCCATCTTGTGCTGCATGTCTAGCACAATTTAAAGAATTCTTCATGGTGGTTTTTAAAAAAAATTATACCTCTGTATACCATTTAGGTATTTCAAAACTTGAACGAGATACCTGTCCAATTAATGCAAGTGCAGTGGGTGCAAGTGAGACAGTTTGCCATTAAGTAGACATACATAGTTTAATATGTCAATAATAAAAAGAAAACTATACGTTTAGCTTCAATTACTGCACTATTCGCGAAATGTAAGTTCAGAATAACTAACTGTACTTCGACATATAAAAGCATTTTTTTGTGTTGAGATAGACATCTACCCCAAATTTGGCTTGTTTAACTCTTGCATGTAGAAGACATTTTAAAAAATGCAAGCTAGACTACTCGAAATAGCAATGCAGTGGTACGTTCGAGGAGAAATAACAAATCTTTGTCCGAGCACGAATACACAAATACACAAATGCCAAAATAAATCCGATGTTGTCCAAACAGACTTTTAGCTTACTTAATAATATAGTTCGTCTTATTAGGCTGAACAACGTCGAAAGTAATTCAGCAAATATTGACCGGTATTACCATGGGTATACTGCGGAAAACTCTCACAATAATGGGGAGTATTATCGAGCATTATTTCGTTTCGGCCTCAGTTAAGTTTCACGAAGTAACTTGTATAATAGTGAAGAACCATCGATGAAAAGAGCAAAGCCTAGCTGAGTGAAAATAGCAATGATCAGATAGGAATCTATCGTTAAATGACTCTGATTTAATGAGCCATTTATGAAAGCGCATTTGTTGAGGGTCAAGCATAGGCCAAATGTAGGACTTCAACAATGAGAAGATCTGCAGATAGACACAAAGAAACGATTGAATAGTGCGTATGTCAACACTTGACTCTTTAATAATAATATACATTGAATGGACTCATCTTCAGATTTTCACGAAAACCTAAAGTAACTTAACAAAAGATCGAGTGTAAACTAGCTTATACAGAATTCTATCAACATTTGTTGACTTGCAACTTGTTTGACAGCTTGTGTTGTCAGTTGTTTTATTATAAAAGTACTGTATCTTAAAAACATGTTGTGTTTTCTGTGTTAGCCTATTGAAAAAATAGTCACAAACTCATTAAGATATTTACGAATTAATATTTCAGGGGAATATTTCTTATACTTTTGCATGTCAACAAGTATGCTAATGGGAAAAAAATCGAAAATGTATACAGAGTAGGAAAGCTTGTGGGAAGTGTAACGTTAGTAACGGCTTGATGGTATTAATTATGGATGAGCCCTAGACAACAACATAACAGCATCTTCTGTATATTTTATGTATTTTTACACAAGTTCCTTAATTTTAAGTTTTATTATTGAAACACTATTACTTTATTTAAACTTGTTCCTTCCCACAAATAAGAATTAAGTGTTTTAAACGAATCCCTCAGGATAAAAATAAATATGCATGTACTTTTAAAAAATGAATATAAACCAGCATCCCTATAAATGTCAACTTAGGAAGTTATTATAAGACGTATCTTGTGTCCTTGACTTAAGCACTTAACTCATTTTGAAATGTAATCAATTTGAAGTATGCATGGTTCACGTGACGCCATATGCAAATGATGTCAATTTTCAATGTGACGTTTGGTAGTATACTGTATCCGGTATATTTGGACTGGAACTGCCCGAGGAACATGTAACGGTCGTCGCTCTTTTTCGGAAATGTGCCATTAGTGTCCGTGCAACGGCGATGGACGTGTACGTACGACAATATGCTGTATCTTATCACGTCCCAAGTGTTGGCGCCTATTTCATTAGTTGTCGAGACGATAATGAAGGTAATAAATCATGCCCATATAGCCTCCAACCAACTTACGTGTACGTATTAATTACTAGCTTATGATTAATTTATATGTAATTGCATTACGTTGCGAGCTTGAGACTGGAGGTGTAAAAGTACAGATTATGGCATTACTTGACTGAAGAGTTTTTCACCAGGAGCTTATGAAACTAAAGCTTTCATTTAACATTTGCCATCATGATTTATTCAGCGGAGCCGTTCAGAAATTGGTGCAAAGTGGCGTAAATATTTGATAAGAAGATATGGACGAGTACATATACAGGCGAGAAAAAAAAATACACTGTGGGTGTTATACGCCATCTTGAAAGCTATTGGATTTCTGAAGGCGAGCCATATTGGGCAGTTAAGTGTATAGTGCGCGCCATTTTCAGCCAAAATTGCCTTGGCAACCGTGTGGGATGGAGGCAACACCATCAGCTAATTTACCATTCGGCAATTTGATTAGGAATGGCTTTCAATAAGTACGGAAATGTAGATGGCATCCGCAGCTTTTGATAAAACAGGGGCAACTGTGCATTCCTGTTATTATTTTACAAACAATAAACTAGTGAAATGCTTTCGAAAATGCTCGGCATGGATCACTGTGCCTGTGCTCTGTAGTGGCTAACAAACCTTGTGAACACAAAAACATACGCATGCGCTTAAATCGATTTGCATGGTTAACTGCAAATATAATTTCGACTTATTTGTCAACTCATCTGTGATAAAGTATTGGCATTCGGGATATGTTATAGTCAGGTTCAGATGCCACATGATGTCGTATGCGTATTTCGCATAGCAGCTCCAACATGGCCGCGTCCTTCTATTCAAGAAGATACCATTTTTTTGACGTTGCAGTATACCCGAAGTGCTTCATTAGCTTAAACGTGTTAAGCAATAAGACAAAAATGGCTGTTTATTGATTAGAAGGAGGCAACCATGTTGGAAATGCCACGCTAACTGCTCATGCGCCACAATGGGGTGCTGAACAGGAATAAAGCTAATTAAAATCGATATATTTAAAGATCGAGACGTAAAGGTTTGGCATAATAGAAGCTATTTTAAAGTTTAGTGTCCTGGTTTAAATTGATTTTTAAATTCAATTAAGCTGTTCTGCTGGCATTCCCAAACAAGTGAAGCTGATATTGATGTTTGAATAACAGTAAGGCATGTGTACTTGCGAAATCGCTCTAATGCACTTGTTATTGCTGTACTCTCAAATAGTTAGTGTGAAGAAATACTACGAAAAAGCATGGTTCTTTTGCACTTTCGAAGGGCAGTTGACCGAAACTGCCATCGATCTCCAAGAAATGACCATAAATTGGCACACTTTCCATTATTACGTTCGATCCTGTGACTTCCCATTCGTCCCAAAGTAGCTACACTTTGCCTTCATTGCCTTCCAAGTGTACCAGTTTCAATTTAAGTTAGGAAGTTTGTTTTACTGGTTTTTTTGTGTTATTTTGCATAATTTCATTAATTTGTTTTATAAAGGCATGTGAAGTCGGCGCCACTAGAGATCCTACATATCCCATGTGTTCTTTTAAGATTTAAGATTTATCATTAGTTTATTTATTATAGTCTGGCATCATTTTCCTCGCGGTTTTATCAGCACTCTGATTATACCACCATGTTCTCAGCTGTTTACCGTGTTTGTATACCTGCATGCCCTAGTTTGTGCTCGTACAATGCCAAAACTATAAACCCCTGTTAATGATACATGACTAGTATTGCACTAAGCAGGATATGTAATGACTCAATTACTATTCACGGCTTTATTCATTATGCATATAAATGATGGGGAGCGGTCCTATCATTCTTCCCTAGGGATTCCTGAAATTATTTAATAAAACACAATAAATCTTATGTCATGACTCTTGTAATCATAATTGCTAACATACTAAATAGTCGTTTATACCAATTATCGCTCTGTTATGACTGCACAACATCAACCAGTCAATTTTATGAGGATTACAAATTGTTACTATAATAATAAATGAAGACCGAGGGTGGCCAAATTTAGAACAACAGTTTTTAAAGTGCTAATTAATTAAAATTTGAATTAATAACCATATACTCCATTATGTTAGCTAATTAATTAAATAATTATATACGGCAGAACTAGCCTGTAATAGCTAGGCCCGGCTTTAAATATTAACTTGTATACAATGTTTTGGTGTAATTCTTGGGTATCGCCATAAAACAGGCATTTTGTGTTACGATTAGGTTAGTACGACATCTTTAAACGTGTACAAAAATAAAGATGCAAATTGTTTCGCCTTAAATACTGTGACACTTTAGCAATGACACCGCGTGTCCTATCTGTAGGATATGCAACGAGCTTATGCAAACTGATATACGATGTGACAATGTCAAGTTAGGAAAATGTGTGTTAATTTCAGTTTCAGGCATTAATTATTAATGACTGTAATTGCCCACTTGTCCTTTTCTAAAATGAATCCCCAAAGGAAAAGGTATAATTACAGACTGCAACCCCCTCTGTCATCTTTTAATTGAAATTCGTGAAATATTCCACAAAGTGACTAAGTTGATTATTTTTTCCATTTCGTCAGTTTTATCTGGGTCAAAATAGCCTGACTCTCATTCTATCATTTCCATATGTAAAGTGACGCTGAATGTCGGTGTGCATTTTTATTGTAAATAAGTCATTTTTCACAACAGTCAACAAAATAATTGCAATGTAGAAGCGGATGTACTCCTGCATATACGTGTATTCAATACATTA
>JAUJYV010002127.1:0-13765 GCA_033995625.1 Ophyiulus pilosus
GAACTAACCCTTCCCGCCGTTAACGTTAAGGTTAACGTTAAAGCGTTGGCTGGCTCAAACTCTCTAATCTCTCTATTGAGCCAGCTAACACCTTAACGTTAGAGGGGGAAGAGAAGAACCACGCATGCGCACTCATGACGTTCAGTATGTTCAGTCCGTGGCTTCTATCTTCCCGCCTCTAACGTTAAGGTTAACGTTAAGGGCTCAAGACTGGCTCAATCTCTCTTTTGGTCGATGATGACATACCTCTTTAGTGAGACCATCAGCTGCCAAACACAGGAGCGGAAGTGGCAGAAAACGAACGACACAAAAGCCCAACATCAAAATTTGTGACATGACACCACTTAAAATTCCTACATTCGTATCAACCGCGAACGACTTTAAACCGAAACAAGTCGCTACGATTTGACTGACGATGTTAATTAGTAAAACCGGTTCAAACAATCGATTCGTCATGGCAACGAGTTCGCCCAATTTCTGATGTCTCTTACGTAGTCCTCGAAGTGCCCTTTCCTGTTCGTGACGGCCCATCGAATTCAAACGCTCGATTCCAGCGTTCAAATCACGAAAAGCAAATTGTAAAGCTTTACACAGTATCACGCACGAAAACGGGTGTAAATTAATGATGAAACATTCAATAATTGTCGTCAAAACTCTGCAAGAATACCACACCATTTCCACGGTTGTGGCACTTCCGGTCACGCGTTTGGCGTTCATGTAACAGAGGATGGTCTCGTAACTGCACACCAGTAACAGCAGCAATAAAAACAACCTTTTGGAGAGTTTGTAAAGTTTTTTGTCGTGTCGAAGCAACAAGTTGTTGAAGTTTCGCCACTCTTGAAAATAAGGTGACCACTGGCGAGATTTTAAACACGACACGACGATTATCAACATGGTGGTCAGTCGTCCGTTGTAAACCGCGAATTGGGACACAGTTTTGATGTTGAGTCCGTGGTAGTTCGAGTAATCGAATAAAGTGAAGTTCGTTGTTAATTCGGCGATCATTATCGATAAAATTAACAAAGATTGAAGATTGTTTTTGAGGGGAACCGAATTTGCGAAAGTTGAAATTTTGAAATTAAATACGCCTAATAATTTACCGATGATTGTAAACGGTAATAAGGCTTTTTTGATCACGTTTACGTGTCTTATTTCTAGTTGTTCTTCGGGGATTAATATCGAAACTGAATTAGTAGTTCTACCATTAAATATTATATCCATTATTTCCAACTCTGATAAACTACTGAGGACGCTGATGGAAATTTGGAGAAAAAATGAAAAATATAAAGTGGACCAACCAAAGCTCAACCAATCAAATCAAAATATACGGTTTATCAATTAATCGATTTCGTGCACTTTAATGATTATTTTTAATGTGAATATGGATTACTTTAGCCTGATTTGAGTTAAAGTGGGGCGACTTTGGGCCAGTCATCGTTTTGACCGCTTGGAATGTCTTAAGTGGGTTTCAGTGAGACTTTTTCGGCCAGTTGTCCGATTTACACTCTTCAGTCATTATTTTGGTGACTTAACAATATTCTAATAAAGTCATCATTGTCCTAAATGACGGCCATTTTTTATGTGACATCTGTTTTGTGCTTTCGTTAACTTTCGTCTCGGGAGGAAACTAAAGTCGAAAATCAGACATGAGTGGGGGAGAATTTGAGACTGACCTAAAGTTGAATTTCTACAATTTTGAGAAATTTCTTCTGTATTTTATGTGCTATAAAGTTTGAATAATTTTGCCTGAACATGTTACAGAAAAATCGATAGTGCATTACAGTGCTTGTTTTGGACTTGTAAAATTGGCATAATAGATGTAGGGTATATCTGAAAACAGGATCAATGAAAACATGTGGGTGTCAAAAGTGATTCCATTAGCAGTTATTTTTTGTACTGATATTAAATCAATTTTCCATAAATAAGTGTGCGTCTAAAATTGTATCTATTTATGTGTCAAGGTGAATATCGCTCCCTTCAAACCATAAGACTCAGAATCCCCTCCCCTTTCCCAAAATCCCCCTCTGATGCACAATCCCTCTCTGATTCTACGACTACTCAAAACGCTTCATACTCTAGAAATACTCAGAACCCTCCCCCCCCCCCCCCCTAAAACAATTTACGACTCAGAACCCCTAAAAGAGTACTCTATATTCGGCACCCCGACAGTACTCGAACTCAAAACCCCCTTCCCCTCCCCCCTCTCAAACAGTACTCGTACTCAAAAACCCTTCGCCCCCTCAAATAGTAATCGGACTCAAAACCCCTATTGCTTCTTCAAACTCTAAGACTCGGAACCCCCTCAAAGAATACTCGGACTCAAAACCCCCTTCCATCCCCCTCTCAAACAGTACTCTGACTCAAAAACCCCTTTCATCCCTCTTAAATAGTTCACGGACTCAAAAACCCTTTCCCCCTCAAACAGTACTCGGACCCAAAAACTCCTTCCTCCCCCTCCCTCTCAAACAGTTCTCGAACTCAAACCCCCTTTCCCCCCCTCTCAAACAGTTCACGGACTCAAAAACCCCTTCCCCCATCTCTCAAGCAGTACTCATACTCAAAATCCCTCTTGCCTCTTCAAACTTTAAGACTCGGAACCCCTTCAAACAGTACTGGGACTCAAAGCCCCCTTCCCCCTCCCTTTCCCTCTCAAACACTTCTTGGACTCACAACCCCCTTCCCCCTCAAACTTCTAGACTAGTTACCCAAAAACTGAGACTCAGAACACCCCTCAAGCTATGCATAAATTAAATTACACCTCATTTTAATAAATTATAGCCAGTATAAATTTGGTTACCTTGTCTGCTCGGAAGACATCCTATAACGAGTCCAACTCGCCGCAGCTGTGCTTTAATTGGTATCACGTGATTGTCATATTTCAATGACAATGAAAACCATGGAAGGTCATGGGTCAAAGGTCATCGCTCGCAATCGCTTATTTGATAAAGCAATTAGATTCCATGAACATGAACCGAATTCACACGTACTTTCAAAAAGTGAATTTTATTCAAACTAATTTTATGCAAAAATATGCTAATTATCCGAAGTTGTGCAACAGACAAATATTTAAAAAATGGTCGTTATTAACTATAATTAATCAATTTTATGAAATTGAAATTAGCATGTTTCATTACGATTGCTGCACCATTATTACACAATACGTTACAACAATTCCGAGGATCTAAAATTATAAATTTGTTGAAAAAGTTTTAAAAAGCGATTATTATTATTCATAATTATCACAAATATGAAAAATGTACAAACCTGAATTAATAAACGGTTGTTAATAGTTGCAAATCCAGATGCTGTTAAAATAACGGGACAGTTGACTATTTTAGATTTCAGCAAATTAAGCTAATAAATAAAAAAGGTTATTAGCAGAAAATGTAACAAATTATAGTGTAAATTTTGGTAAAATTACCTGAAATTTACTTTCAGTAGACAAATTTGAATTTGAACTGCTGTATATGGATTGTAATCCGCTTGATGCCTACATCAAAAATAATGGTTTAGTTAGAAAAAATGTGATTAAAGTCTTGTAAATTTATGAAAATTTAACGGTCGATTAAGTAACTGACCATTATGAGACCTACCAAAAATGGTGTTTTTAGTTTAATGGCAAGGGGCTTACCTAAAGGATCAAATGTCACCCCTCGTGATTTTCGTTCACTTTTTTAAAGGTGATAATAGAGAGATTAGAGAGTTTGAGCCAGCCAACGTTAACGAAACGATAACGATAACGAGCGCTGGCGGCCCGAAATGTCATGACATCAGAATATCCTTGACAATCCGGTTCGCCAGCGTTATTTCTCGTTATCGTTATCGTTTCATTAACGTTGGCTGGCTCAAACTCTCTATTGAGCCAGCCAACGCTTTAGCATGCGTGGTTCTTCTCTTTCCGCCTCTAACGTTAAGGTTAACGTTAAGGCGTTGGCTAACTCAATAGAGAGTTTGAGCCAGCCAACGCCTTAACGGCGGGACTATCCAATGAATTAACTGAACGTCAACGGCACTCATGACGTTCATTTAGTTCACTGGGTAGAACTAACCCTTCCCGCCGTTAACGTTAAGGTTAACGTTAAAGCGTTGGCTGACTCAATAGAGAGTTTCAGCCAGTTAACGTTAACCTTAACGTTAGAGGCGGGAAAGGAGGAGCCACGGACTGAACTACCCATTGAATTAACTGAACGTCATGAGTGCGCATGCGTGGTTCTTCCCTTCCCGCCGTTAACGTTAAGGTTAACGTTAAAGCGTTGGCTGACTCAATAGAGAGTTTCAGCCAGTTAACGTTAACCTTAACGTTAGAGGCGGGAAAGGAGGAGCCACGGACTGAACTACCCAATGCACTAACTGAATGTCATGAGTGCGCATGCGTGGTTCTTCCCTTTTCATCCTCTAACGTTAAGTTTAACGTTAAGGCGTTGGCTGACTCAGTAGAGAGTTTGAGCCAGTTAACGTTAACGAAACGATAACGAGAAATAGCGCTGGCGGTCCGGAATGTCATGCTTCGCATAGGGTAGTCCTTGACATTCCGGGCCGCCCGCGCTGTTTCTCGTTATCGTTACCATTTCGTTAACGTTGGCTGGCTCAAACTCTCTATTCTCTCTAATAGTCCTGTAAAACGGCCCTTACTTTAAAAACGCAATATTGTATCGACTTACCTCTTTGGTCAATCGGTCAGCGGTCAAACAAATGACGGCAATTGGCATAAATCGTACCAGACAGTATCCAAACATCCATGTCTGGTAAAGAATTCCAGTAAGTAATCCACCTTTGACATCCACCACGATGGCTTTTAGTCCAAAACACACCAAAATAGTTTGACTTAAAATGGTTAAAATCAAAAGAGGTGAAAACAGTTGACTGGTCATCGACACAAGTTGACCGAGTTTGTGATGTTTTATCCGCAGCATTCTAAACACGGGTCCTTGGTCAGATGTCCAACAACCTTGACCAGTCGATGCCATATCTCGCAATTTCACGTTGATATCTCTAAATCCAAACTGAATAGATTTGCATAAAATTGCGCAAGAAAGGGGATAAAAATTAAGGATTCCGTATTCATAAATGGCAGTAATAATTCTTAAAATATACCAAATAATTCCAATTAAACTGATGTTACAAGTTATTGGATCGGTATTAAAATAACCGATGATAAATTCAAAAACAACGATCAATATCCAAATTGAGACGATCATGATTTTTGAAAATTTCAAAATATCTTTATCATAACGTAGTAAAACATTGTTGAATTCGGTGAATTCCATCAGATATGGTTTGATCATGTTTGATTTAAATCTTGATATAATTATAGTTAACATTGCTGTAATCCTTCCGGTATAAGTAGCGATTACAGTAGCTGCTTCCATATCAAAACGATGCATATTTGGAGTATAAATAAACACGATTTTAATTACGAGTTCAACGGCCATTATTAAAAAAACGAATGTTGGTTGAAAATATCCAAAAAATATATTTCGAAAACGTGATTTTTTTGAAGCGTGACCATTTTTGATATGGAGTAATCCGAGCCATTTACCAGTTGTCCAAAATGGTAATAAAGCTTTGGTAATAACGTTGTTTTTCCAAGATATGGCCATATCACTAAAATTGTGCTCAAATACTGAATAATTTATAATTTGGGAAATTCATCATCATGTCGTTATTCAACTTCTAGTGTCCTTAAAATTATGAATATAACGTGGAAGTAATTTGATAAAATGCAATTTTGTGAGTACACAATAATGCATTTAGTATATTAAAAAAACATAATGATAAATTATGTAAACTAAGTCCAAATGTTAATAATGAACTTTTAACATTATGGTGATTAGATCCAAAATAAATATTGGTAAAAAGATAATAAATATTAACTAATAAACGTAATAAGCATTTCAAATATAAAAATGCAAGGACATCCTGGGTGGAAAAACCAATATGGGTCATTTATGGACGTATATGGGCCATCAAGGGCCTATATCTAAAATTACATTCATATAAGCACATATGCTGCCCCTTATTTGGAAGCAAACCATACGAACACCAATGCACGAAGGTGATGCCGATTTACAGGGGCAAGCAATTTTTTAAATAATAAATATTAACTAATAATCATCTTAAATATAAAAATTTAAGGACATCCTGGGTCGAAAAACTAAAATATGGGTCATTTAAGAGCATATATGGGCCATCAAGGGCCTATATCTAACATTGCATTCATATAAGCACATATGCTGCCCCTTAATTGAAAGCAAACCATATGAACACCAATGCATGAAGGTAATGCCGATTTACAGGGGCCAACAATTTTTTTTTAAAATAATAAATATTAACTAATAAACATAATAACTATTTCAAATGTAAAAATCCAAGGACATCCTTGGTTGAAAAACCAAATATGGGTCTTGTGTGGACTTATTTATCGGCCATCAAGGGCCTATATGTAAAATTACATTCATATAAGCACATATGCTGCCCCTCAATTGAACGCAAACCATATGAACACCAATGCACGAAGTTAAAGTTGTTTTACAGGAGCAAGCAAGTTTTTTATTGTTTTTTTTAAAGATTTTTTAAGATAAATTCAGTATGTATCATTGTCAGTTTTTTAGTACATATGTCAATTAAGTATTATTAAGCTTACAAAAACAAGGTGGTGCAAATAAAATGACTTAATAAGTTAAAATAACATATATTTTTACCAGTACAATTATAAATAACATTCATTTGTTTAGTGTAGTGGATACATGTGCAAATTAACGAAACAAGAACGTTATTCAACAACTCTGAGCAACTATTTTGAAAGTTGCACTAATATCACACAATAAGTTACTGCACATCCAATAATCTAGAATGATCAAGACGTAACCCCATTTTCAAATTAGGATTCTTTAAGTGTTAGATATTTCAGAAATATCAAGATCACTTTTAAACACTTAGTAAAAAATTAAATGGAGCTTTACCTTCACCAATAATTCGGTGTTAATCTTTATACATCCAGATACTGTTAAAATAATTGGACAGTTTATCATCTTTGAAATTAACCAAAATAGCTGAAAATAAAACAAACGAAAATATCATTATCAATTTATTTAAAAATATAGGTGGCTGCTATTGTATAATAATGTGAATTTCAATTAAATAATAAATGATACATATTCTCAAGTGAATTGTATTAATGTTATTACTATTTTTTGCAAGCTACGGGTTTATCGGCCGGGTCTCTCCGGGTCTCTCATAACTATATTACCAAGTGTGTTTTATTAATATTAGTATAATTTTAGTAAATTCCGGATTAAATGTCTGTCTCTTTAACCAACCAACCTCTGTTCTCAACCAGAACAAATAGGAAGGGTCAAACCGTATAAAAATAGCATCTTACCTGATACTTGTCCTCGGTAGTTAGTTGAGCGCAAGGAGCCCTATAAATCGACTGCAGTCCATTCGAGGCCTTAAATATGAAACAAACCATTATTAGGTTAAGCAGGAGTTATTTTACAAGTAGATTTTTTAATATTGGTTACATGCTTACCATTTTGGACATGACATTCGCTGTCAAGCACACTACCGCTAACACTGTAAAGCGGGGGATGAGTGTCGCTAACATCCATATTTGTGTTATGAAACCACGAAGTTCACCAAAATCATCTGCCTTTGCTATTGTTTTCAAACCTAAACATATCGATATTGACTGATTTAAAATAATCAACGCTAAAGATGGTGAAATAAGTTTGCCGGTCTCTTGAACCAGTCCGGTGAGCCTCTTGTGACTTTCCCGCAAACTAACAAATGTTTCCTCTTGGTTGGATTTCAAAAATTCTAGGCTTTGGGTTGTCAAAGTACGTATTTTAGTGTTGATTTCTTCAAATCCATGTCCCAAACATTTACAAATAATAGCGCAAAAAAATGAGTGGTAACACCCGATACCAAATTCAACGGTAACCGTAAAAACTCTTAATGAAAACGAAATAATGGTTCCAGATTTAGCTCCTGTAGTAACGTTGAGCGAGTTAACATAACAAACCAGAAGCACGAAAAAACTTACAAGAAATATCATCAATACAAAAAGTAATTTTGAAAATTTCATTATCTGTTTTTCATGCGGTTGCAACAAAAAGTTAATGTTTTCAAATTTTGAAAAAAATGACCGATACTGTCGAATTTTAAAACACGAAATTATAACGATTGTTAACGAAACAAATCTTCCCAGCAATATTGAAAATGTGGAAACAATTTTAAGGATGATTCCACCTTCTGTAAAACTTTCAATATTAGAAAATATTATGCAAGTTAAAATTTCAGTGGCAATGATTGACACAATGACGATAGGCCAGATATAAGAAATTACTGCATGTTTGACACAAGTGTCGTTTTTGAACAACGGAAATATTCCCAGACATTGTCCAATGATTGTAAATGGTAACGAAGCAGCGTGCATCACATTCAAATTTTGAGAATTTTTTGAAAAAACTGCATAATTTTCAGAAAATAACTTCATTTTTTATGGTTGAGTTAAGTCTAAGAGTTTGTGTTTTCAAAATGTTCGTCATCAGGCAGAAATGAAGAATTTTATGTATTTTACTTCGTTTAAATACAAAATGAACAAAATGTACAAAATGAAAATACAATATTTGTAAATAATATTCTCATGAATGGTACAGAAAACTGATATTTTAGCAGAACATTAAGCCATTTCTATATAATTAGGAGTTTGCAAATTATGTAAAACTCCAAACAGAGGTGAATTTAAAACTTGCATATCGTTTTTCCAAAAATCAATTTTTGTAAATTCAATTTCTATTCAGCTACTATCAATTGGGTAAGAAATACAAAACATCAAAAGATTAGTTGAAAATATTAAATAACGGGGAGATTAATAGATGAAATCTAATATTTGTGGGTCAATTTGCAGTAATGCACAATTAAATAAAATGCATACAACAGTGGAAAACATTTTAGGAATTATTAGACATCTGAAAATGCTGTGTATCTAATTATATTTTAATATTGGGAAAGAAAAAAAGTTTTATAACTGAAATTTTAACAATGGTTTAATCTACTGTACTGAATTTCAAAGATTAAAAGTTTTGCGTAGTGCTGACTCCTTAATATAATTAAGCATTATGTGAGTCATAAAATTATCACTTTAAAATACCAATAAATGCAACACTAGACATAAGAAACATATTTAAATATTGAATATAACCATATTAGAGGGAAAAAGTGAGACAAAACTGCAGTAACTAGCAATATTGCTGAATCGTTACTAAACAAAAACTCAAAACGATGCCTAATATCTGAAATTAAAAATACATTCGATTTACCTCGTAGAACAAATTGGTTTTGGATGTTTAAGCCATAATTTTATTGTATTTCTTACCTGTATTAGCAAGTTATTGTCCACATTCAAGTATCCCGAAACATCCAAAACAACGGTCAAACTAGTCATCTTTGACTCGATCAAACAAAGCTGAAAAAAATTGGTAAAATGTTGCAATGTTTGTGTGAAAACAATGAAATCAAAAACAAAGTTTTAATAAGGTTTTCTTTACCTGAAATTTACTTTCTTCATCAAGCATAATGTTGGGAGCATTGTAGATGTCATGCAAGCCGCTTGCTGCCTGTTAGAGAAATATACAAGGCACGTTTGTAAAGTAAGAGCCATTTTAAAATTAAGGCCTATTGCTATTTGTTGGAAGCAGGATATCACAAACACTGCAACTCTATAACAGGAAGTCGGTAAATAGGTCATGAGCTGAAATGGGTTTTTTTGTGGTTTTATTGAAAGCTGAATTTATAGCTGTTGTGTAAACATTGAGTCAACATTATTTGTACAAGATCTAACGATAAAGAGGATCTATTTGCTCAAAGGGGATAAGAAGCAGTTCTGATTGGTTGATTGTTTGTTGATTTTTAACGTTGGTCTATTTCTGCAACTAAGGCTAAACACCAACGCCAGGGGATGAGCCTTCATCACCTACCTGAGGATTTTGCCTACGAGGGGAAACTTCCACCCCCTCTCTCGACCTCTCACGAGGGGTCTTTAACGAGCAACAATAAACCCCGGATCTCGGTTTAAACTCTCATCCAAATGAGCCGGCACTCAGGGAATTTCTCCCATCCGTAAAAATTCCCACCGACCTCGTCTGGGGAGCGAACCCCGCAACTTAGGATCGAGAGGCAAGCACGTAACCCACTCGACCGCCAGCGTCGGCAGTTCTGATTGGTTACGGAGTGAATAAAAAAGTCTATGGACTATGGAACCCTAAAACTATGCCCGATCCCATATTCAAAACTCATCAATTCACGTATGCTTTGACTCAATTATTTAATAGAGGCAACTAAAAATTAAAATGCACTTAATTATGCGGGTGATTAAACAGTTGCCAGTGAAAATACAAGATTAGGTGCCATATTCGTAACATTACTTACCTCTTTGGCTAAGTCGTTAGCGGCGAAACAGACAACGGCTATGATCGCAAACCGAACACAAACATTTCCAACTAGGAATACCTGCATTTGTGTGTCGCTGGTGTGGTCCCCATGCTCATTCGTCAATATCGAATACAAATTAAAACACAGAGAGATGGACTGTCCAATGATGACATAAGTTAATGTTGGAGAAAATAACTGGCCAGTCTTCGATGCTAGATCGCAAAGTTTGTGGTGCGTGTTTCGAAACTGCCAAAATGTGATTTCTTGGTGATATTTTTGTCCCGGAACTGCCATCAAGTGTTGATGAAAGCTGGATCGAAGATCTTGAAACCCAAATTTCAAAGCTTCACAGTATATGGCGCAAGAAAATGGAAAATAACTGTTTACGCAATATTCTGTCAGCACGGTTACAGATCTGAGACAGTACCACAAAGTTTCCATGTTTCCAATCAGATAGTTGGTGTTTAAATAGCAAACTGTGATTGCCATGAAGACAATCAAAGATGCCATGATCAAAAACCTTTTCTTGGCAAATTTGTTCAATTTCTTGTCAAATGACATCAATATGTTGTCCATAGTTATCCAATCTTTAAGGTAGGACTGAAGATGACCGGATTTCTTCAGTGATATGGCCAAGATTACCATGGTCACTGTTCGGCCAATGTAATCAGAGAACCAACAAATCAACTTAAAATTAATTCTGAAATCTTTCCAAGTTAAGCAATCAATATATATTATGTTAAGACTCGATTCCAAGAACATTGTCATCAGAAATACCAGAGGTATTGAAACATTCAAAAATGTATCGCAACACTGGTTTGGTTCCTCCCCTGTTGAAAACATGGTTTCTACAGGAACTATCCCACAAAACTTTCCAACAACAACTAGTGGCCATATCAATCTGATCATTATATTTTCACGTTTAACCTTTGACCCCCCATTGGAATTGACAAGATCAAAACAAATTTCAGGAACCTCAGACCCAGGCTTGTAATAAAAATACATGTTAACGGATTGTACATGTAGTGCTAATGGAAACATGGAACATTATGACAACTTGTTTTGTTAATATTAATGAAATTTTACATAACTGCATGGGTACAAATTTTACCTATAATTACCCAAATTGATACTCACTGGTAGGTTGTTTTGTTACAGTAAGGCTATAAATTTAAAATTATAACCTCATCCTTTATAACTAATTGGAATTCTATTGGAATTGGCTTGATGGTCAAATTTCAAGTTATAAATATCATATAAAGTAATATAAGAATTAAACATATAACAATAAAAAGTGATTCAATACACTAAAATGAATTTATCATTATTTAAACATATGATTACTAGAAAAAAGGAATTTGTTCATATTAACAATCGAAACATAATTGAAAATATGATACTACAAAAAAGTCTTTCAAACGATTATCAAGCAACATAGTTTTGGTAAAATATTATAATAAATTTCATATTAACAGATGTAATAATCAAATGTAAAATTATACAAAAATAATTATTTGTAATTAATGATTTCTGGACATTATGAAATTTAATAACTACGATTAATTATAATGATTCTGTTCAACAAAATTGACTAATTTATAAAATATAAAAATTGACATACACATTAGAGATGTATAAATATCAAAATTTATAAGTGTGATCCATATGTTATTAAGATTGTTGTACCATTATTACGCAATACGTTATAATAACACCGAGGATCTAAAATTGTAAATTTATAGAAAAAGTTTAACAGTCATCTAATGTTACTAAATGAATTTCAAAATGAGCATAAATATGTAAAAGATAACAAACCTTAGTTAACAACCGGTTGTTAATAGTTGCAAATCCAGAAGCTGTCATAACAACAGGACAGTTGACTATTTTAGATTTCAGCAAATTAAGCTAAATAGATAAGGACATTATTTTATGAACATGAACAGAAAGCAGGAAATGTCACAAATTACACAAAACATTACTGAAATTACCTGAAATAATTAAATTAAAATAAAAAATACCTGAAATTTGCTTTCAGCAGACAGATTTGTGTTAGCACTATCGTATATGGATTGTAATCCGCTTTTTGCCTAAATAAAAAATTGTGGTTTAGGTTAAATAAAAATATATAAAAATCGATTTCCTCCATCTGGTCTAACAGTTTCTCTAAACTGTACCAAGTTTGTGACTTTGACCCTGGAAATTGACAGCAATTGCCCCAAATTTGCATACCAGGTTCAAGAAATGTGGAAATGCCTGCCATGTATCCTGACATCTGGACAATTACAGTCAATTTCCAGGGTCACATAGGTCACAACTTCTACTGCACCAAGCACAGGCTCCAAGGATATTAGTTTAGAGGGGTTCTTGTTTTTTGTTTTTGTTGATTTTTAACCTTGACCTATTTCTGCAACTAAGGCTAAACACCATGGCCAGGGGATGAGCCTTCATCACCTACCTGGGAATTTTGCCTACGAGGGGGACTTCCGCCCCCTCTCTCGACCTCTCTCGAGGGGTCTTTTTAACGTGCAACAATCAACACCGGACCTCGGTTTATACTCTCATCCGAAAGAGCCGCCACTCAGGGAATTTCTCCCATCCGTAAAAATTCCCACCAACCTCGACCAGGTAGCGAACCCCGCAACTTGGCCGATGGACACCGATGGACGCCGATGGTCGAGTGGGTTACGTGCTCGCCTCTCGATCCTAGGTTGCGGGGTTCGCTCCCCGATCGAGGTCGGTAGGAATTTTTACGGATGGGAGAAATTCCCTGAGTGGCGGCTCTTTCGGATGAGAGTTTAAACCGAGGTCCGGTGTTGATTGTTGCACGTTAAAGACCCTCGAGAGAGGTCGAGGGAGGGGGTGGAAGTCCCCCCTCGTAGGCAAAATTCCCAATAGACCAACGTTAAAAATCAACAAACCTACAAGCAAACAGTAGGAGCATTCTCCTAAAATTGGGTACGACCCCCCTACCATGTGGCCTTTATTTGCTGACTGTAGGGTACTGAGTTGAATTGAATTGAGCTGAGCCGCCACTCAGGGGATTTCTCCCATCCGTAAAAATTCCCACCAACCTCGACCAGGGATCGGACCCCGCAACTTAAAATCGAGAGGCGAGCACGTAACCCACTCGACCGTCGGCTCCTTCAAGTACTTCCTGTGTGAAAGACCTTGAAAACATGGACAAAGGTCAAATAGTTTTGCACCATTAAATTGCGCACCCCGTGGTTCCTATATGTTCCCCTTATCACAATTTTCAATTTTACCTCCATTATGAACATTTTGGGGGGGGGGGATGAACAGACTTTTTACTCTGTATATTAGAGAGTTTGAG
>JAUJYV010002128.1:0-13765 GCA_033995625.1 Ophyiulus pilosus
TGAGTATCCAGGCAAGTGTGACTTTCATACTACTAAAACCTCACTTACCTCCCTGAAATCTGGTAATCCACTGTATTAGTTGTAAACCTGTAAACCCAATAAATGAATTACCCTTAAATCACTTCGGCCGTTGGTCAAATCCAGTTCCCCTATATTCCCAAACGGTCCCTAGATGTTGACAATCACTCCTTCTGTGAAGGGGTGTATGAAGACCCTATCACACCAAGAAGTGAGACACATCCAAGGGTTTAGTGGGGACAAGTAGATTTAATTAAGACAGAAGCGATCCAGCATAGGCATATACATATAAAGCAAAGGTGGTATATATATATGGTTAGGTCCCTGTGCTGTAATAGAAGCTACTGGATGCCAGCTAAACTGGTGTTCCAGTACAACCCTGCACTGAATATTAAATCCAGTGTTTAGCTCAGGATATCCAAAAGGTTCTCTCTTTGCTCTCTTCTTGTCTCGGGGTTTTATTCCCCCAAATCCCATAACTTGCCGTGTTGGACAGTTATGGGGGGCTCATAACCAGTTGTTATGGTGGGCAGTGCGGCACCGCCATGTGGTAGGCGCCGCACTTCTTAGCACCGCCTACACACGCTGGCCTCATTTTACGGCGCCATTTTGAAATGTTTAGAAAGTCATCCATGTAAAAACCCAAAAACATGGCGACTAAGGGAATTTCAAGAATGCCCATAGCAATACAATATCCAGTGAAAGTTAACTAAAGAATTTTAATTTCATTAATCAATAGTTCACCTCACTGCAACCGGAATACCTCACTTCTAGGAGGACGTGAGATGGAAATGATCTGCAAGAGCACAATTACCCCCCAGGGATGGCACATACAAGCCTTGATTAGATATAAGTTCTCTTGTGAGAACTCAGTACTTTGCCCTAGAGCTCGGTGGACAAACTACTCAAAATCGATTTATATCAATAACATTTGCTTTAATCAACCTCACACAAAGAACAATACACTGGCGGGGGCCCTAACATACAAAGATGAATGGCGTAGTGAAAGATCTCCTCGGCGAATTCTAACACAAACTTAGAAATGTAACAAAGCTTTCTAAATTACATAATACCAGAGGTATGAAAACTGGATGGACAAAGCTGTCGACTCAACCAAGTAATAGGGGATATGATGATCAGTACAAAAGGTCACTTACATAGCAACATGCATTTTAACGAGATTTTTATCCCCCCCCCCCTGCTCTTTATGCTTCACAGTCCAGGTTTCCGGGATTTGGGCGAGATGCACTCTCAAGCCACAGTCAGTCACAGGATCCAATTTAAAGTTGGCAATGAATATCAACCAACTGATATTCTGCTCATCACTTTTGCCCTGCTTCTGCCCTAACTTCACAAACTTTTCCCTAACTCCAACTAATCAAAGTTGCACAGTTCGCAACTAAAACATAAGAGAGATATTTTCTGTTGGAGTCATCCTTTTATGCCAAATCTTGGCTTCCTAAAAGGTCGTTCCAACACCTGGACAATGGGCACCTATCTCAACAGTTTTCTTATTCATGGGGGCTTAGGTAGCGAAGGGTTGCCTTCGTGTCTGATGCCTGGGATTACCCATTATTACCCTCACCTGCGTCACTGGGTCAGGTTACCCTTTGTGGCTCCCAACCCTAGGTGACCAAGGGTATAAGATATTGTGGGGGGGGCGAGTTGGTAGCTACTTTGGTAACCTAGTTACCACACGAAGTCTTCATTTAGACTTCACGCTCCCATTTACTATATTACTCATTACAAATGACTGTTTCGTTTCTTTGTAGCGCCCGGCTGGGACATATTACCCAGGATCTGAGAGGTGCCGTATCATGTCTGGACATAGGATTGGGGTCAGTATCAATGGGTCTTTTGTTTTCCACTTCAATTGCTTTTAAAGTGGTTTTCAGTTTTAAAGCTGGGGTGACTTTTCATCCCTAAAAAGAGCCAACCGTCCCACAATGTTATTTCATTACACTGATTATGATGGTTTATATGCCATTCTTGATAGTGGATTCAACAACATTTCTCTGTAAGCAATTCAGTACGTGCTTACACTTCGAGATTCCAGTAGCAAGGATTCAGATCTCTGATTCTCGTGAAGCCTAGGTGTGTTTACCTAGAACTTCACACTCACTGACTGAAACCTGGGAATATTTCCCTTGTTGATTCAGTGCAAAAAGTTTAGGTGACAAGGATAATAATTCAATATGTACAGATCAATTTATTCAGTTTCCTTGCAAGTACATGAACAATCTGGTTCAATCAAGTTAGGTGCTAGGATTGCGCTAGCCCTAGAGTTAGGTGTGAGACTAACTTTACATGAGTTAGAAATGGTACTATCTTGAGTTAGGCGTGAGACTAACTGATTAACAGTAGTGTGACTTCCCCTTATATATAGGTCTGGAGACAACCTAAGTAACCAATTAGTGTAATTGATTACTTTGGTTGTAATTTGTAATAAAGATGTTGGGTTGGCTCCAGCACTCTATAGGGAGGAGTTAACAATATTTGCATTGCAACTGTAACGGTTAAAAGGGGGTGTTTACCCAACAGTGGGAGAGGACGCTAAATTCCCCGAGTGTTCCCCTTTACTTTCAAAATAACTTAGGTCTAAGCCTAAACAAACATTGCATGCACATTTTATACAACTAGATAGGGTTATTCCAAATTATCAATTTGTGTATTAAAATATACTTATTTTTATCTTTTCAGGTAAGTTTCCTGATTGATTAATATCAATAATTGACTAGGTGTTGCTACACATTTTTTAATGCCCATCCAAGGGGGATGTTTTCTTATATGCTTGAAGGGTGATGTTTTTTGTCAGATCTGAAATTTCATATTTAACGCATTTTGAATATCCTGTGTTGATCTACAAAGGTAATTTTTGGCCACTTGAATTGTTTTAAAATGTTTACATTGTTTCCAGCAAATAAAATGAGCATTTTGTAAGAAAACTCCAAGATACAAGAGCACACTTGCTATCTCCCTATTGCTCAATGTACTTTATGATCATGAATGCCTGGTACGCTATGAGTGCTGTGGGGTTGATCACAGTGATCAAGACCATCACCAACATGGTCCGCAAGTTGTTGTTGTTGAATGGGGTTTAGAGGCCCAATGACAGCTAAGGTCATAAAGGGCCTAAACAATGTCGGGGAAATATCCCCATATCTATACACAAGACCAAGGAAAGGAAGGATTACAGTTGCAGCCTATTTTTTGAGGAACTACCCCGGCATTTGCCTGGAAACAACTGTGGAAAACTGCAAAAACCACAATCAGAGTAGCCGACTCGGTCCGGATTCGAACCTGGGTCTCCCGATTACCAGGCGGATAGTGCTACCACTAAGCCACCTAGCTCAGTATGGTCCGCAAAGACACTCCCACGTATGCGTTAGGGTTTTGTAGAGGATCTGGATCTGATCAAGGTTAAATCCTTCCACGACCTCTCAGCTGTGAATTATCTCCGGTAAATTAAAGATAGATCCTCCTTACCTCTTATCCTTCCACAGCCAGTACACCACTATAGAGGTATTCTTATCCTTCTAGACCCTGAAGTCTCTCCACATTTGTCGAATTTGCCACTCAATGTAAATCAGTGCCAGGATCCTAATATATGTACATCCGCAGCTCTGTAATCATTCCTCCCCTATATTATGGCCCCCAGTAAGGGCTAACTTAAAGCGTTCTTCGGAACTGGGGTCCAGCCAGTCGTCCTGTTTGTCACCCGAACTTAACCAGATGGCCCTGTAAACTTCTTACAGGTCCAACTTGCAACCGGTTGGGCCCTTTTTAGCCTAAGTTGCCTTTGGGCCCTTAAACCTCAACCAACAACAACAACAACAACCCTATATTATGAAATTTGAGCTCCTCACTAGTTGAATAACGTTCCCTGGCCAAGGAACAAGACAGATGAGTAGTTTATGGAAGACGACAATGTTTATTCATGAATTGACATATTATGATGGGCGTTAAATGAATGCGGTTACAATGACAACAACGTATTGCATGGAACTCGCGGTTTTAGGAAACATTTCCCTGAGGCTGATTACTATGAACTGTCGAGCTCCTGGACGGCGATTTACGACGTAAGGAGAGCAGATGCCGACAGGATGCCCGAGGCCCACGGACCGTCCAAGTGATCTTCGATACCACTTAGGAGGAAGCTGTTAGAATCACAATAAAAAAGAATTAGCATGCTACTATCAAAAGGGAAAAGGGGACATTCGCATGCGGGGATACTGGGTGCTATTTAGGTCTAACCCTTTTATGGCCCTGGAACTTTCCAGAAGAAGTCCTATTTTGGAACCTCTTAGCGGTTCTATAAGACTTTCTTCTCATTGGTAAGCCAAGGATATATAAGGGAGATCATTTGCTATGTGTAGGCAGTTGGTCTTTGACTCTCTACACAGAGCAATCTCATGTGTACTCTTGACTTGTCTTGAATAAATGAACTTGTATATTTTAACCGAAATCACTTGTGCTGACTTAGTTACTTTATCTTCATTTCAACACTTTATCACTCAGATAAAATTGAGGCCGACTATTCCGATATAGCAGCCTGCAAGTGACTGGACCGAAACACTAAACCGACCTAACACTAAACCGACTATCACGGTTTAGCAAACGTCATCGTTTTAGTGATAACTATTCACAAGAAACACTAAACCGACCTAACACTGAACCGACCATCACAGTTTAGCAAAAGTCATCGTTTTAGTGATAAATACTCACACGGAACACTAAACCGACATAACACTAAACCGACTACCACGGTTTAGCAAAGGTCATCGTTTCAGTGGTAACCTCTCACAGAAGACCAAGATCCTTCTTAACACATAGTCTTAGGAAAGGTGATCAGTTTTCACCCCACCTAGACTAAACCGAGACATGTGTTTGGTAATAAACACTGAGCTGTCCCAAAGGTCAGCTCGGTTAATAGGAAGTGTCGGTTCAATACATCCCTCCCTGTCTGAAGATATAGGGACTGAACCGACATCAATCCAATACCAAGGGGAGGAGACTGAGCTGAACGGTCCTCCTGCCCCAGGTTACCAACTCTGGACCGAGTCCAGAGAAGAGTGGACGCAAAACTGGCACCCCAATGTGGAGGCTCATCCCCCATCGCCTCCTGAAGAGATGGGGGAGAATGAAGGAAGTTTAGCTGTTGTATCAATGGTAAGACCAAGTTCCAATAACCAGATACAAGAAAGCCACTCCAAAACTTCTTCCCACCCTGATCATCAGGCAACGGTGGAAACGTTAGAAGAAACTTACGCCACAGCTGTGGAAAGTAGAGTTTCCCCTACAGATAGTTTTGCTAGGCAAGCAGAGACCATCACTACGGAAACATTCAGAATAGACTATGGTCCGGTAGGAACAATGATGATTACTGAGGAGGTAGCTGCATTTGCCGTTACGAACCCAAAACTTACTGGGGTTGTACAAGAGATCTTAACCAAAGGGCTCATAAGGGTTAGAGGGGACAACCACAGTCTAATTAGACCAGCAAACCCAAACCCAACAATTACAAGACCAGCTGGAACGAACGTCGGTTCAGTGGAACCGACCAGAGTCCTTACTGGCAACACTGGACTGAGTAGCCCAAACACTCGGTTCACTGACCGAGTTATACAAACACTCGGTTCACTAGACCGAGCAATTCAACAACTCAGGTCACTAGACCGAGCTACCCAATGGCTCAGAGTACTGGACCTAGTTCAGAGAATCTCTGTTCAGTAAGACAGGAGATAAGGGCAAGCCCGAGTCATCACTCACTCCAGTCGGAAAATCGGTTTGAGGAGGAAACACAAAATAGGATAGAAATGATGGAGAAAATCATAAGAAAACTCCAAAAGGATATCCAAGAACGAACATCGGTCACTAGACCGTGTTCAGCGTCATCCTCAGGGATCAGATTGGTGTCGGTAGACATGAATCTAGACAATGGGGAGTGATATATGGACCGGCACAAACGGCCAGAATCACCCCTGCAAGAAATTCGACTTTTGTTGAAACTGGATCCATAACTGAGGATGCAATTGAGGAAGAAAGACCTCGGATTATGGCTGCTGGATAAATCCCAGTGAGGTATCTAGACCCTTCCCAGAGAAGGGTGGATTTCACTCCATCAAACCCTAGGTCCACTATGGTGGTGGTGGATTTCCCTGAAGATGAGGAGGAAGATCAGGGCTCCTTCCTGAATACAATTCCCAACATCAATACACAAATCCAACGGCCCACCCATTCCTCAAACTCCCAGGTCTGTCCACTGAATATGGTGAACCAGACCGGAGTAATGGACGCTCAAAAAGCGGCCCAGTTAAAAGATGCCTAATCATTGGTAGAAACGTACGCTCAAGTTCCTCGGTTCAGAGGAGAAGGTACATTCAATGATTGGTTATATTCCTTCACTGTGTGTGGGGGTACTTACAAGGTGTGCGACGAGCAAAGATGGTCCGCACTGTTTTTCATGCTGAAGGTACCTGCGATGACCTGGTGGAAAATCCACCAGGACAAAGTAGACTCATACAGAAATTCGATCGAACGAATGAAGTACCACTTCGGGGAAACTGAGCCGGATATTGTCATCCAGCGATGTCTTCAAGACATGAAGCAACGTCGTGGGGAACACGCGGGTCACTTCTTGGACATACACAAGGAGATAACTTAAAAATTCGCGCTCACCCAGATTGGAAGCTGGCAGAAATTTTACGACTCGATCGTAAGGCACGAGAAACTCCTTTTGCAGTCGGGTACTTGGATGCGCACCTTCGAGGAGGATAAAGAATCCAACCCGAAAGATGGAAAAAAGGAATTTAAGAAATATGGTGGGGACAAGTCGAAAGCTAAGCCTGCTTATAAACCGTGGAAAGACACTGAATCTCGAGGGGATAAAAGGGATGGAGACTCCAAATCCTACTCAAATCGGAAAAAAGGGTCTGGAAAGCCCTTTGACAAGAAAACGGCTCTGTAACAAAAAAAATCGAGAGGGCAGGATTCTGATAAAAAGGCCAGCTACTCTAAAGAGAAGAAGCTAGGAAATACCAGCGGACCACCTCAGCAAATACTAATAAAAGCTGATGCAAAACCAGTAGCCATAAAGCTATATTCGAATTCTCCAAGAAAAAGGAGTATTTTGGTCCAAAAAGTTCTGGACCTGATCGAAAAAGGGTTCTTGGTGCAGGTCAAATCCGAATGGGGTGCACCATCCCTATTGGTGGCCAATCCTGGTTCCACTACGGAATTCAGGATGGTCACCGATTTCGAGCTATGAACAAAGTTATGGTGGCGGAAACCTATCTGCTACCTAAAATAGATGATTTGATAGCTCAGATCACCGGGAAACCATTCATGACCGCAATGGATTTGCCAATTGTTATTGGCAAATACCTATTGTGGAGGAGTCCCAAAAATGCTTTACCACTGTAACCCCCTGTGGAACATTCTGTTATACCCGAATGCCCATGGGAGCACGGAATTCGGCCGCCCATTGTCAACGGGTGGTTGATACCATGCTAAAACAGCTACCAGAATTAACTGTGGTGGTCTATCAGAATGACCTCCTGATAGCAAGTGACTCCATTGAGAAGCACTTGAAGGACGTGAAGCAAGTAATGTCCTGTGTTCACACCCATAACCTAGGTCTTAAACGAAGAAATGCAGATTCTTTGTGGACCGGGTGAAATTTCTAGGGCACATGATTTCCCCAGATGGGGTGAGCCCTAATCTGGAAAAAGTAGCTGCCATCAAGGAGCTACCGTATCCAACAAACATTAAACAATTAAGGTCCTTCCTAGCCTCATGCAAATGGTTTGGACAATTTATAAAAAATTTGTCCGCCATTGCTACCCCATTGCATCGTTTATTGAAAAAGGATGTACTGTATGATTTTGACGAAAACTGTAAAAAGCAGTTGACTCGTTAAAAGACCATTTGACCACTTCCCCAGTGCTGGCCCAGCCGGATTTTGAGAGAGGGTTTCACCTCTACACCGACGCAAACCAAGATGCCAAGGAGATGGGGATGAATTTAGAGTGGTAGAATATGCCTCCAAATCATTCACCCCCACCCAACAAAACTATTTTACCACGGAACGTGAGGCTCTGGCGGTCCTATGGGCTGTCAAGAGGTTCCGAGGATAAATAGATGGTTTAACATTTGTAGTCCATACTGACCATTCTCCATTGTGGTACATCCTTGCGACCAAGGAGCCTCGGGGTAGGGTGGCCAGATGGATCAGGGATATCCCACAATATGTCTTCGACATACAGTATGTTCCAGGCAAGCTAAATACTTTAGCAGATATGTTGTCAAGGGGCTCAGATAAAGTGGAGCCTGTGGTTCTCATACATCTGTTCTTAGCAGATGAGCATCCTGTAACCTTGGGGGTCGCTCTAGTTTGGGAAAAAGGCAAAAGGAGGCAATGATCATCCCAGTAATTGTTAAAATTCCCCGATATTGGCTGTTATGGTTAATGAGTTTAATTGTTGTTATAGCGAGTGATTTGTAATAACCTTCACCCAAATACTGGTTTTGGCGACCTGCAACATGGTTCATTGAGAATAATTAGCATAATTGGTGTTGCCACAATGTTTGAAATAACCTATATCTTTTTATGCATTACGTGATGTGTAATTAGGTGGTTCCTGGGGCAATAATTGACCAGGCTGTTGCATAACGAAATTTCAGGGTGGGGAGCTGGGAAGCAAGTGAAGGGAACCCTGGCACTCGGGCTCTAGAGCCCATCGGGGAAACGACGTTGCTAAGCCTCATTGTTACTTTTGATACCAAAGTTTATTAACCATGATTGTTAGGCCTGATCGTTGAGCCTAATTGCTGAACCTGATGAGAATGCTGTTACCCCAGTACTGTACCAGAAGTTACTGCTGGCAACCCAGTTTGCTGTACTAAATTACTATGCTGCTATTCCATGTTGCTGTACCGGGTGTGAATGTTGACAACTGAATAAAAACCTAACGACCATTGAGCCTGGGACTGCTCTTCTAATTTGTCATGTGATGTGACCGTCACAAACATCTGACAGCAGTCGACTTCAAGAATATGCAAATGCAGAATGAATCATGCATAAAGATCATCCTGGCTCTGGAATCTACAAATGAGACAGAAAACATCGAAACAAAAACCTATGTGGATCGAGGATATTCAATGAGAGCTGGGGTACTATACCGATATATTGTGCTAAATTTATGATGCACCCGGTACAGTTGCACATGGCGCTGTTTACAACCGCGTCAAACGCATTAGTGATGCATACGGTACCTACCGAAATAGCGCGTTTTACAACTGCGTCAAATTGCTCCCTGAGGGACAGGATTAATGGTCCCACGACCCTTAATTGGGGGTCAGATGGCAATCAGTATTTACGATCGTTCAATCGGCACATGGAAAGCAACGAAGGATTAAATTTTCCAGGCTCCTTTAGTATAAAAGAGCCAAAGAAAAATAAATCGTCTCAGTCTTCCGATCTAAGGTTTAGATTGAGCACCCACGATCTCAGTGATAACATTTTTAGTTTGGAAAACAATTCCCAAAATATGGCTGAATCTCATCCCATTGCAGAGGCCTATGAAGTGAACATCATGGCAACCTCTGAAGAAGAAGTTCCACGTTCTGGAACAAACAAGGACGAAATCCAGTTGGGTCCAAAGCCATTAACGACTCTTGAAGAGATAGAACAGGAGTTCCGTCTATTAGAAGAGAGAGCAGCCTTGTTACCTGGACTACAAGCAGACAGGTCCAGTCTGGAAATCCGTATTAGACGGGTAATTGGTCATGTAAATTCAGGAACAGTGTACTGGAACACAAATACGCCTATTTACAATGATGATATCAATGATGCCCCGATAGAGATTCCGGCAAACTCCAGGGCCGGCTTAATCCCAGAAGTAGCGGATACTTCTAGGGAAACTTCTCTCGGATTGTGCCGACAATCCTGAATCCCCCCAACGGCCGCACACGTCCAACCGGTTAATGACAGCTCTCCAAACCACTCATTCGGACATTATCTACCTAATTGAGCTGAACCGCCAAGAAAAGGAGCTACGGCAGAGAGCGGAACAGTGCTCCCAAATCAGTGAAGCCGATCTGGGATACGTCCGGGATCAGTATAATAGATTGAACGAGCTGGCAGGACAGTTAAGGCATGTGTGTAGGGCATATGAGGAGAGGGAAATCATCGGTCTAGGACCTATCCTCCCACCAGACATCCCGTCAAGGCCAGGACAACGACCTCGATCTCTCAGGTCAGTCAGACATCCCTATCCCATTGTTTACACATACAAAGACAAAGTGTCTCATTATTTGTCACTTACTTTCTCACTTACTTGTCGTTTTAGTGCCACATCTGTGAATGCGTCAGACCCTCGTTTGAACTCGGCCACCACAGTGATTCTGACCCGAGTCAAGTCCCCAAACCAGCAGGAAGACCCAGAGAAACTGGTCTCCATGGCCGCAACGGTCATCCCAGCTCCTGTAAGTAATGGAGAAAATTGATTAAGTGACGTGCAAAATGATAGTGTAACTACAATTGATTTGGTTTCTGTTTGTCAGGATCTGCAATCTACGGAACCTAAAACAACAAAACAGTTTCACGTATGCGCACCGGGGTCAGCAAAAGACCACATGCTGACACCAAATCTTCGGAGAAACCGAAAAAGAGGAAGAAGGACAAATCCGTGGCGAGCAAAACCTCAAACAAGTTGGGGACTCACTATCAGCAGTACCCACCACAGAGGTCCTGAGCCTGTTTGCCTCTACCATGCATAAAATGGAAGAGGAGCCACTGCCTTCCACCTCGGCCCAGGTTGATGAAAGGGGGAAACGCATTCAGAAAATCCTCGGTTCAGGAAAGGAAATGACTGCATCCCTCATCCCAAAATCCACATCAACTAGTAAAGTAGACTCAAGCAATGGTGAAGAGGCTCCCACTAAACCGAAGTTGGTTCCTAAACCGAAATCAACAAAGACTTTGGAAGACAGAATAAGGCAACAAGAACGAGCTTGCCCCCTTGAAGCATCTTGCCGACTCCGCTGGGAAATATATAGCGAGTGACTTCGTGGCAAGTTTGTGTTGGCTCAACACCTGATGAAACCAACGAACACAATAATCAACAGTCCCTCCAAGTATGAGGCATATTGGAAGAAGAGGAAACGCCTAGAAAAAGTGGACCCGGCAACGACCTTCTTGGCTCCGAAACCGAGAGATGCAGACTTCCACGCATATACCATCCTCTCCAAATACCCAACTCTGGAAAAGAGTGAAGAGTGCTGCTGGTGGTGCAGTTATAAATCAAAAGACTTTAAATATTGCTAACATTGGTTGGGGTCATATCCAATTCCTCCAAGCAGACACATCACACTGGTGCACAAAACACCGGGCTTCAAGCTGGACGACCTGGTGCCAGAAGTCATGGCGGTGATGCTTCACTGCTACCAGCAACCCCTCATGCTGGTGGGCAATAATACGTAGCTTTTATAGTTTTATATTTGGTTCCCAACTGCTGTATTTATTGTTTCAAGTTGGTTGAACCTTACGTGTCTGACTATATTTTATGTAAACGATTGTTTATCATCTGTTAATAAATTATCGTGGCCCGTTGGCCAGGATGGCACATAATATGAATGAAAAGTTTGATTCACTTTATTGGATCTATCAATCCACAATATAGTCTCGTCAATGAGTATAAACATTTTTTAAGCAAATTAAGTCGGATCATTGACTCACTACACCATCTTACCAGAAAGTGGACAGCTCTCCAGGATGGACATCAAGCCATTTGGGGAGGTTTACGACGGAAGGAGACCAGATACTGACAGGATGCCCGAGGCCCGCGGACCGTCCAAGTGATCTTCGATACCACTTAGGAGGAAGCTGTTAGAATCACAATAAAAAAGGATTAGCATGCTACTATCAAAAAGGGAAAGGGGATATTCGCATGCGGGGATACTGGGTGCTATTTAGGTCTAACCCTTTTATGGCCCTGGAACTTTCCAGAAGAAGTCCTATTTTGGAACCTCTTAGTGGTTCTATGAGACTTTCTTCTCATTGGTAAGCCAGGGATATATAAGGGATACCATTTGCTATGTGTAGGCAGTCGGTCTTTGACTCTCTACACAGAGCGATCTCATGTGTACTCTTGACTTGTCTTGAATAAATGAACTTGTATATTTTAACCTAAATCACTTGTGTTGACTTAGTTACTTTATCTTCATTTCAACACTTTATCACTCAGATAATATTGAGGCTGACTATTCCGATATAGCAGCCTGCAAGTGACTGGACCGAAACACTAAACCGACTATCACGGTTTAGCAAACGTCATCGTTTTAGTGATAACTATTCACAAGAAACACTAAACCGACCTAACACTGAACCGACCATCACAGTTTAGCAAAAGTCATCGTTTTAGTGATAAATACTCACACGGAACACTAAACCGACATAACACTAAACCGACTACCACGGTTTAGCAAAGGTCATCGTTTCAGTGGTAACCCCTCACAGAAGGCCAAGATCCTTCTTAACACATAGTCTTAGGAAATGTGATCAGTTTTCACCCCACCTTGACTAAACCGAGACATGTGTTTGGTAATAAACACTGAGCTGTCCCGAAGGTCAGCTCGGTTAATAAGAAGTGTCGGTTCAATACATCCCTCCCTGTCTGAAGATATAGGGACGGAACCGACATCAATCCAATACCAAGGGGAGGAGACTGATCTGAACAGTCCTCCTGCCCGAGGTTACCAACTCTGGATCGAGTCCGGAGAAGAGTGGCCGCAGATTGTATCGATCTCCTACAAGGCTCAAAACAATTCCAAAGTGTTGTGCAAAATCTGCACCAAAACCAGCAGAGTTTTGAAATGATTCCTAATCTTTTGAAAGATTTAGATACCTCTAGAGTCAGTCCATAATCGGGCATAATGACTCCATCTCAGAACTGTCGTTTCCAGTCTAGGGCTCGCTCTTTTATGCTCCTTGAGCCAAGGCTACATAAAAGGCAGCACACAGCTGACCAATGAGGTACAGGCTGAGATGGGGCTATTACCATGAAAAGGGTTCTTACTATCCTGTCAATATTGACAGCCATAAGTCACAGTTCATGCAATAGCGGTCCTAGGGTGATTGCACAATATTGTGCCATTAATGCATACGCGCTTGCCAGTCTCAGGGTCAAATCCTATCTCTTGACAACAAGTGTTTCCTAGTGTTTTTTGGTGTGAGAAAATGGGTCTGACTATCATAGACGGGGTTTCAAGTTTCTCAAAAGAAACAACTTGACCTCTAAATGGTATCTTTTACTTTAATTGTCTCTAGTAGCCAACTGAGGAAGGTGACCAACACTGGGAACAGGATTGACCTCTTGGTGGCAAGCTAGCTCAAAGGGTCCCTCTACTGACCACAGCGCTTAGATACCAGCTCCTTCAGGGAAGCTGTGGACAACTCTAGTAGCTAAGTAAGTCTTGCCACAATTAAGTCCAGGATGTCACAATTTATTATTAAATAAGCGTTTTTTAATGCAAATCCAAGGGGTGGGGGAAGTTTTTTGTTAGGTTTACAATTCGACTTTTCACTCCTTTTAAATGCACTGATTTGAATTACAAAGGTAATTTCTGACCATTTGACTTGTTTTTAACATTTTTCAGCAGATATAATAAGTATTTACAGTGGAACCTCGCATAACGAGCATAATTGGTTCCGGAGTCTTGCTCGTTATGCGAAACACTCGTTAAGCGA
>JAUJYV010002129.1:0-13764 GCA_033995625.1 Ophyiulus pilosus
GGTATAGTTAAACTACTTTTATGTGATTAAATAACATTTTACGAGATGTTCTCACTTTTATTGGCCCACCCTGTATACATCGAAGAACATTCGCCAGGCAGCCTCGAGCAATAATTGGTAACCGCATTACCAGACCAATATTCGGTGATGTGTTTACGTTAAGGTTAACATTAAGGCGCTGGCTGGCTCAATTTCTCTATTGTATCATGTATGGAAACCTTGTGTAAATTTATTGAAAGAAATATTTTTAAAGTTACAAAACTAATCCTCTATTTTTTGTACTTTACCATTTGAAAACATAAGGTGGATAATGATATTCCTTATCATTATCCTTATTAATATTATTTTAGTTTGCCTTGACCTGCGACATATAAAATTTATCATCGTTTTTTTTTTCATTATTATATGTCATCATTTTTATCATCAAAATTTGGCAGTTTCATTTTTTCAAACATTATATTTCTGTCCACGTAATTGGGCGATCAAATCATGTTGTTTGTTAACTTGTAACTACACTATGTCAGAAAAGTTTATACTCGCACATAAAACACGTATCTGATTATTACAATAAGTCCTTCAGATCAACTCATGCAAATAAGATTTCAACAGTAGAAAAATATCAATGCCAGTTAAAATAGTGATAAATGGAGAATAAATGTATTCACTAGAAAAAAAACCCCGCCATTTTCAACTCGGTAAATAAAGTATAAATTCAAGGTGCAAATTCTTGACATGGATGTATCTCGAAAACTACTTCAAACAATGTCCGACAGAATGATAGAGGTTATTGGGAAGCAGGGAGGACCAACCCACTATTAATCTCATAACTTCTGAACTTTTGTACGATGAGTTTATACTTTATTTACGCGTTGAAAATGACGTTTTTTCTCATGAATAAATTTGTTCTCCTTTTCTCATTATTTTAACTGAGTTTATACTTTCACGACATAGTGCAAATGTATCCTTTCTTAATGTTTTTAATATAATGTTGCTTAAAGGTCACATTTTATTGATATTTTTAGCCAAAATGAAGACTTGAGGGCAGTAATTATATGTACTTGTATAGTCCTGATTTGATTTTATACTGTAAGTCTACTTAATTTGTATTTGATTGCTGATCAGGGAACAGACTTGCACAGTCAGTGATTGACTGTGCAAGTCAATTTTTTTCTGTTCAGATTTGGAAGATAATCCCGATCATTCTCACGTTGACTCACTGTACATATCTATAGATAATTTGATATGTTAATATAGGGTTTATTTCGCATTTAAATGTAGCATTTATTTAAAATTTTCACAACCGCGGCAAATCAAAATAGAAATTGAATTAATAGCACGAATTAATCATAATTGCACAGATGCTGATATGTATTACAAAAGTTATTTTGGAACGACCTCCAACTGGTTTGACGTAATCGTAAGTGCATTCATTAGTATTCAACAACAATTCCATTTGTTATTTATATACTCCTATTGGTAATGTGGCACTCACAAGCTGAAGGTGCGTCTCCACTGAAGGCAACATGTCCTCGTATTTCTGCATGTGACGGGTGCGTGTCCACTGCAGACCACAAGGTTGCTAAAAGAAATGGTTTGTCTACCGTGATATTGCGTACAGCATAAATGTTTACACTGTTTTTACGTTCACCGTTTTGGAGTTATGAACCAAATTTATGAATTACATTAAATTCTGGTTTTACCAGAGTAAATAATGCATACGGCATATATTTTTACACGATAATTCTAGGACAAAAAAGGTTTGGCGTTTTTATTGAAGTTACTGTTTTGTACTCCTTTGTTTTCCAGCTATAATACTTAATTGCTTAATACTTGTGATTTTCTATATTCATTCATATGCATGCATATTTTCTTAATAAATTTCATATATAAAGGAATTCCCTTGATTTTTGAAGTTATGAAACAAATAGATATACATACATACGTATATATAGAGAGAGGCACCGACATACTATGAATATTTCGCCATGATGACTTAACCGTTCTTAATTGCACAATTGATAGGTTGCATTTTATAGGCAATTATAAAATCAAGTAACCAGTCCAGAAGGAATGTCGCAGGTCTGTATAAGTATTTTCCGTCAAACCCACAAACGTATCGATCTTTGGGATGTTTTGCAAATAAGGCATGCTTCATGGCGTTCGTTACCATGCTAGGGTTGTTCCAACTCGACATCGGTGGGTTGTTATAAAATTTGAGTAAAACTGGTGTAGCTGTAATTAAAAAACATTATAATATTGAGAATGCGTTCAAGATTTTCACGTAAAAAAGGTATATTATCAGTGGGTGACTATAGCCAGGATGTCAGTTTGCTCGATGACCCCTTAAACATTAGACAATATGTTCAAAATCTTCTTGAGCTTTTAGTAGCTTAAGAATATAGCATTTAATATTCTGTACAACGGGCACTGAGAGTCTGAACCCATGGTTATTGATGATGATGTTGATGATGATTATATATAGTAGTTGTGGTTGGGGCCGGTGGACACTTTGCATTCTGGCAAAGTTGCAAACAATATTTTTAGACTAACTCCCCACTGTTTGTGTTTCGTTGCATGTATACGTACATACAACGTTTACTTACCAGCGTCAAAAACCTTGTCCCCACATTCGTTTCTCACAGATTGAGCTCCATTTTTTACACCACGTTTAATGGCGGCTTCGTTTGAAATGTCAATGAGCATCTTTGTAAATTTGAAAAATCCTGGCTCAATTATAGCTACGTGTGTTCCGAAGTTTTTCATCCATCGTCTGAAACGAAATATTGACATAAGAATTATATCAAATCATGCATGCTGCCCTTGCCAGATTTTTCATAAGAATTGGCTGGAAGTTTGCACCGTTCAATTCAAATTAGTAACCTGTATATACAGACAATCAGCATAAAATGCTGCAGAGGAATAATATTATTCGTCCACAATCGTTACATAGTCATATATTATGAAACATTTGTTGAAAAATTAACGGCAGAATCGTAAAATTGTACGCATTTGATATTACCTTTTCAGGCCAATTGCAGCATTTCGTGTTTTGAAAGAAAAGTGTAAAAATAAATTCACGTACGTTAAAAAAGTGTGAGAAATACCCTCTTTTGTGTTTCGATCATGTACACCTGATCTAGTGAAGACTATAGTCTTCAAATATCGAAAAGGAGGACTGGACATGTTGGAGGACACTTTTCGATTGAGGGCATAACTTACAAAAGGATGGTTGGTTACCTTAAAAAAATATTCGCGCTGTAATCATTAAATACTATTATCGGAAGTGCTCTT
Organism: Ophyiulus pilosus; assembly: GCA_033995625.1. Classification (NCBI taxonomy): domain Eukaryota; kingdom Metazoa; phylum Arthropoda; class Diplopoda; order Julida; family Julidae; genus Ophyiulus; species Ophyiulus pilosus. The sequence goes on from JAUJYV010002129.1 coordinate 3,292, forward strand.
GCTGCCCTTTAGGTATGGAAAGTTGGGCCACCCTATCCTGAATGATAATTATGAAGAAATTGTTTAAACTTGCCTTAGTCCATCAGTGTAAGGTTCTAAGGCGTGTTTGGAACATGTATAGGGCTCATGTCCCACAGAACACCGCCCTGCCATGCTAATCACATTGACTATTCGTCCATGAGACCTTTTTAGGAGTGGCCAGAATTCGTTGGTGACATTCATCGTTCCAAAAAAATTCACTTCCATAGTTAGCCTGAAGTCTTCTGGTTTTGCCAAGAAGAAGAGATGGCCATCTGATGCTATTCCGGCATTATTGACCAGTCCCCACAATTCTGAAATTGCTTGTGATTAGATGTATAAAAGGAATTCTATCATTTCTTTTAGAACGATCATACACTTAAGCCCCGTACAGACCAGACGATTATCGGCGGAAACATGTATCCATAGTTCATTCTTAGTTAACTAATTTTTTTTCTAAGATAAAGTAAATATCTTACAATATATTTTACAATTCATCTTTGCAATTCACTAAGAACGCAAGATGTAGACATGAGGAAGTAATTTTAAGGTGCGTCATTTTGGGTATAATATTTTGAAAACGTACAGAAAATATTTAACTGCCAAACAAAATATATATAAATCTAGACGTGCAACATCGTTGACCAAATACAATTTAGGCAATACAGAACACAAAATCACGTAGATATTAGATAACTATATAATAACGTCGTGCAATATTGACATGTTTTCCTTTGGGCATTTGTTTTTAAGTTACACTATTACCTTGATCCGGCCCCAAGTCCTTTTCTATCGCCTCTTTTGCCTCCTTGACACTGACCTCTTTAGTAATGTCGATTGAAATGATTTTCAATTTATTACTAGCTATTTTTTTCAAGTTGTCTGCACCCTCTGTGGTGAAACATCCAGCGTATACTTTCACACCGCATTTATCCAAGTTCAGCGCCAGTTCCAATCCAAATCCGCTATCAGTACCGGTGATAAAAACGCATTTTTTGGTGAATTGGTCTATGTAAGGTTTTCTGTACCACTTGTTAATATATGCAATCAAAGCGACAAATACTCCGAATACTGCGAAAAACTGTAACATTGTCAGAGCAGTGCACCGAGGTATTACTATTTGTGAAAGCAATTCTAATGTGCATGTATATACATACTACTGTACGTACGTTAGAAGAATCTTAATTTAACCTCATTTCGCCTCAGAGGAAGCAGGGTCCAGAATCTGTTGGATTTTTGCCAACTTTCAGTTTTAATGCAGGATAATTACATTTCTATATAAAAAAAAGTCTCAATTTTAATGCAGTAAAACTGCGTTTGTACCATCAAAATCGTACTTTTACTTAAAAGGTGCACCTTTACGCAAGAAAAGTTGCTCTTTTAATATAGAAAAATTGCATTTTTAAAACAGAAAATCATACTTTTACTACAACAAAAAAATCGTAATTTTACTTAAGAAAAAGCGCACTTTTAAGACATAAAATTGCAGATCTACTATAGAGTATAAAAATCACACTTTGAATGTGAAAAAATTGTTTTATGTTCGTTTCTGAATTTTGGGGTAAGATTATAGTAAGTGTTAAAAGAAAGAGTTTGCGACATTTAAGCAAAAAAGTGCAATTTCCCTTTTATATTTTGCCGATTCGGCTTGCATTTCTAAAATTTCTTGGATTTCGGGAGGGGGATGTGGTGATCTATTCCCAATACCCCCCTCGCCATATATACAGCCTTGGTTGACGAAGAAAATCTCGCTTACTAGACTATACAATCTAAAAAATTAAACTCATTATTAGTGGACTACAGTCTATTATGAATGTATATAATACCATCATGTTTTTCACATTTAAAAAAACCAAACCTTAAACGATTTTAAACTGAAAAAAACATTACAAAAGGCAAGTCATTTGAAAACATTAATATTCAGCTACATGTCATTTGCACAATCTTGTCAAATGCAAAATCAAAAACACAACAACCTTTTGTGGACTTTTGAGTAATGAACTTATGACAAGATGCATTATACTGTTGAAATTGTCAATTGGGGCCACCAATTAGGCAACAAATCTGCAAAAACACAAGTGTACGCACCGAAAAATTCATTCTGTGTAACAAGGCAGAGCTTGATATTTGCAAAAACTCGGATGTTTGCAATGGATGTTTTGCAAAAACTATACTTCAAACACTACCCAACAGAATGATAGAGGTTACTGAGATGCAGGGAGGACACTATTAATTTCATAATTTCTGAACTTTTGTAAGTTGAGTTTATACTTTATTTACGGGTTAAAATGACATTGTTTTCTCATGAATCTTTATCATTATTTTAACTGGTATTGATATCTTTTCTACTGTTGGAATCGTAAATGAAGACTTGCAGGCAGTAATTATATATAAACTGTCTTGATTTGATTTTATACTGAATAGGCCTTCTTAATTTGTATTTGGTTGCTGGCCAGGGAACAGACTTGCACAGTCAGTGATTGATTGATTATACAGTCAACAAGACAGTTAATTTTTTCTCTTCAGATTTGGAAGATTATCCCTATCATTCTCACGTTGAGTCACTGTGCAGATATAGATAATTTCATATTTTAATATAGTGTTTATTTAATATTTTTACAACCAAGGTTAATCAAAATCGAGGTTGTTGAAAATGAATTAATCATAATTGGCACAGATGCTGTTATGTATTACAAGAAGTTATTTTGGAACGACCTCCAACTGGTTTGACGTAATCGTAAGTGCGTTCATTAGTATTCAACAACAATTCCATTTGTTATTTATGATCCTATTTGTAATGTGGCACACCTGAAGCTGAAGGTGCGTCTCCACTGAAGGCAACATGCCCTCGTGTATTTCTGCATGCGACGGGTGCGTGTCCACTGCGGACAACAAGGTTGCTAAAAGAAATGGTTTGTCTACCGTGATATTGCATGCATATAGCATAAATGTTTACACTGTTTTTACGTTCATCGTTTTGGATTTATGAATTACATTAAATTCTGGTTTTACCAGAGAAAATATTGCATACAGCATATATTTTTACACGATAATTCTAGGACAAAAAAGGTTTGGCGTTTTTATTGAAGTTACTGTTTTGTACTCCTTTGTTTTCCAGCTATTTAATACTTAATTGCTTAATACTTGTGATTTTCTATATGCATTCATATGCATGCATATTTTCTTAATAAATGCATATATAAAGGAGTTTCCTTGCTTTTTGAAGTTATGAAACAAATAGATCTATATAGAGAGAGAGAGAGAGAGAGAGGCAACGACATACTATGATGACTTAACCGTTCTTAATTGCACAATTGATAGGTTGCATTTTATAGGCAATTATAAGATCAAGTAACCAGTCCGGAAGGAATGTCAAAGGTCTGTAGAAATACTTTCCGTCAAGCCCACAAACGTATCGATCTTTGGGATGTTTTGCAAATAAGGCATGCTTCATGGCGTTCGTTACCATGCTAGGGTTATTCCATCTCGGAGGAAGCAGGGTCCAGAATCTGTTGGATTTTTGCCAACTTTCAGTTTTAATGCAGGATAATTACATTTCTATATAAAAAAAAGTCTCAATTTTAATGCAGAAAAATTGCGTTTTTACCATAAAAATCAAACTTTTACTTAAAATGTTCACTTTACCCAAGAAAAGTTTCTCTTTTAATATAGAAAAATTGCATTTTTAAAACAGAAAATCATACTTTTACTGCAAAAAAATCGTAATTTTACCTAAGAAGTAACTGCACTTTTACTTTACTTTAACACCCACTTGTAATGCATAAAATTGCAAATCTATAGAGTATAAATATCACCAAACAAACAAGATCATGTTCACAATGTGATATTCCTATGATCATAATTTATGTCCTTCGTTTATATCTATAGCCAATTAAAATATATAAAGGGTGAACCAGAATTCCTAGCCACCATCCTTTTTTTCTTAAATCTTATTGTTATGAAAATTCTGTTAATACCGTTAAATAGGACGTCATGCGTGCTCTCATGTTGTTAGATTTTAACTATGACCATTTGCTCATGGAAATCACATAATAACTTTTGATAGGCAATTATTTAAAATTGTTACAATGTTTTTAAGATTTGGGGGAAACTAGAAATGGTAGCTACGTTGCAGCACAGTGCTGTCCAGCAGTGAAGCAACATGCAACCACATTTACGTATTCAGTGATAACGTATTTTACTGATATGATTTCCAGAGATGATATGTTATGCTGTTTCTTCCTTGTGATATTGAATAATTTAATGGCAATTTTAGCATGAATCAGGGTATAAATGTCGTTGTTTGAATTCCTCAATCACACAATACATGTAGATGTAGGTCGCTTCACTGCAGTGCATCACTGTGCTGCAATGTAGCTACCATTTGGTATTTTCCTCAGTTCTTAATTAAAAACATTGTAACAACTTTAAATAATTGCCAATGAAGACGAAAGCAGTTGATTACATACCGTTTTCATACAGTTGGTTCCTTTTTTTAATTTGACATGTTGTCCTAAGTGTTACGGGTCTAATGTTATTCAGCAGATTTCCGTGAATAAATGGTCGTAGTTAAAATCTAACAACATGAGTGGATAGAGTGGATGAGTTTAAGAAAAAAAGTGAGGTGGCAAGGAATTCTGGTCCACCCTGTATATGGAGTTTGATGGTTAAATTGTGAAAATACAATTTATTTTCATTCAAAATTAGAAAACGATGCATTCAGCTAGAGTATGTAATATTTTCTTATCATTTCTTATCTGAACATTCTGAAAAGGATGTGGAATTTTGTCATTCTTACCTGTATTTTTAGGCGATATAAAGGGATCGGTTACGAAAGTAACAATGGGCTGGTGGGAAATGTTCGACTCGCTATCGTCAGGAAGTGATCTGTGGTAGTAAATAATGTTATCATAAAGGTAAACAGAGATGCAACAACTGGCAACATAACATATATTCTCGTCCCAATATAATATGATGCTCTATAGTACGTATTCTTAGCTGCTGTTGTGAGAATTGGCTTGGATTCCAATAAATACTAAAACGGTCATCTGCATCGGATTTAATTTCAAGACAGCCTAGCAAATCAAATAAAAACAACGTTCAAACGATAAGATAATACAGCGGAAAAACGTACTTTCAATTTTCAAAATTAGACATATTTTCTCTGACCCCTCGTTTAAAGAGTTCCAATTCCACGCACTTTTAGAAAGACATTCTGGGGAGACTGGCGTGCGCTTTCTTGAGCTAAATTAATTGTGATTACTATTAATTTCGAAGTTACCCGATAACTATGCGAAAGCTATGCATAGCTATAGGTCATAATAAATGTCGCAAATGTCATTGTCACAAGTTTTTATACCACCTTTACATTGTTGTACATCAAATAATTTATTTAATTTACACAGCGAAAACTTTGACTACAATTGCACCGTGAGAACACCGTTTTTTGAGCAATTCCGACACTGTAACAGTGTGGTGTATTCGCCATCACATGGTGTGTTGCTTTGATTTTTGCATTGGCTGCATTTTACATTCTGAAGTTTTTGTCAATACCAATAAATATGCAAAATCCATAAATTCACGGTGCCTTTAGCATTACTGTTATCGTGTAATCTAAATTGTTAATGGCATTTTGCAACTTAGATCATGCACTTCTACAATATTTACAGCAATATCTTAAAATGTAACAAGTTTTTAGGTTATGCTAAATCACTGGCAGTTTTTGCAATATAAATAGTTAAGTCTTCTATAATTATACGGTTAAGCCGAACTGCTACATACTTAAGACATTCTCACAATTTTACATTTCTATCAAATTTTATCTTTTGAGCCAATATCACTAACATGTATATTGTTGTTATCTGCTGTTTAAAGTGATGCTTGTATTTACAATTATTCCAATTTAATGGAAAATTAAGGTTAAAAAAAGTTTTCTGTTTTAGTTGAAGAAATATAAAATCCAGTTAAATTTCGCAAATAAAGCACATGTACATATATGTAAATGGAGGATGCTACTTACCTTTACCAGTCTTTTTGAAATCTTCTTCAATGGTTTCCTTCGCTCGAATAACATTATCAATGTTGGCGATATCAATAATAACGGTTTTTAACCCATCGTTGGTCGCTTTTAGAAGAGATTCGGCACCTTCTTCGGTAAAACATCCTGCATAAACTTTAACCCCTTGTCTATTCAGATTGACAGATAAGTCGTATCCGAAGCCCCTGTCCGTTCCAATAATAATTATACTGTCTTAGATTGAAATTCGTCGATGTAATTTTTTTCTGTACCAATGTTCGAGTAAAACTATAGCAATTATTAAGGCTAATGAAGTGGTAATTAAGCTGTGAATTGGAGATGATTTTCACTCCCTGACTAATTTTTAGTTTTCCTTCAAAAGTTGTACCTTTAACTTAATGATAAAATGGGAATCACGTTTAAATTGCTTTAATTAACTAACGCGGTTGTGGTTCGTTGATGCAATTTTGTATTTGATATTGAAGTCAAATATTATGTTAAATAAAAGATGATATAATGGCCAACTTGTGCAGCACGTTCAAAGCTTTGAATAATTGTGAATATTTCTTATGCCAGAAACATACATACATACATACATATACATATATATGTACATCGTCGAGCATTAGACAGTTTTCGCATGCCAACGTCTTTATACTTATACCTTAACTTTAATGGCGGAAGGGAGGAGCCAACATTGTACTAACCAATAAACTAACTTAACGTAATGAGGCGCATTCGTGGTACTTTCCTTCCCGCCATTAAAGTTAAGGTACGTAAATATAAAGACGTTGGCATGCGAAAACTGTCTAATAATTGGTGACCTCATCGCCTGACGAATATTCGGTGATGTGTTTATTTGCAATTACAGGCAGCGATGATTAAAAATATGGAGATTGAGCATGTTAATGCCTTAACGTTAACCTTAACGTTAGAGACGGGGAAGAAAGAACCACTCATGTGCTCTCATATCTAATGACGTTTTGGTTCATTGGGTAGTTCCGTTCGTGGCTCCTCCGTTCCCGCCTCTAACGTTAAGGTTAACACTAAGGTTTTGGCATGCTCAATCTCTCTATTAGAGAGTTTGAGCCATTCAACGATAACGAAACGATAACGATAACGATAACGTTAACGTTAACGAGAAACAGCGCGAGAAGCCCGGAATGTCATTGGAATGCCATATGCTTCGCATAGAGTAGTCCTTCACATTCCAGTCCGCCAGCACAGTTTCTCGTTATCGTTACCGTTATCGTTTCGTTAACGTTGGATGGCTCAAACTCTCTATTATATCATATATACATATGTATAGTATGCTCATGTGGGGTGACTAAATTTCTCTATTTATTGTTTTACTTACATACTATAATGAAATACTAGATATCACCCGATATAACAGTGTTAAAGGTCGTTTGATAAATTGGTGAAAATTTAACGGCCGATTAAATAATTGGCCAGGATGAAATTGAAATCCATTAAAAGTTATGTTCCTAGTTTAATTATATAAGAGGTTAATCCACAGGGTCAAATGTCTTCCGATACGACATCCCTCGTGACAGTCAGACAGTGATGCTAGTTAAAGGAATTTTCATTCATTTTTTAAAGATATTTCGTTTTTCATGTTAAATAGTTGGACTTTGAACTAGGCTTTCAAAGAAATAATATTTAAAAGGTAGGATTCCGCCAGGATTAAGTTTGAAGAGCATATTAGCTGTTACTGTTTTTCATTTGTGATTTCTGAAATACGCGAAGTTACATTTAAGGATAAAATCGTTGAGAAAATCGGGAATGAATACACTATGTTTGTAAACGAACGCGTCATATCCACAAATATAGCGTGCTTTAGGATGCTGTGCAAACAATGCGTGCTCGATGGCTTTGGGTACTGTGTGTCGTTTGTTCATTTGACCAAGAAAGGGGTTCCTCATGGCATTTAATATTTCGTTTCGCACTAGAAAAAAATAAAAAATGTAATGACGATTAATTATTGTGTGAATATAACGCTTCTGAAGCACACTTTTTTAAAATTCTGCACATTGCAGTTATTAGACAGTTTGTGAAGCCAATGTCCTTATACTGACCATAACTGTAATGGCGGGAAAGGAGGAGCATCGCCTTGAACTACCCAATGAACTAAACGTTATGAGTGCGCATGCGTGGTTCTTCCCTTCCCGTCATCACAGTTAAGGTCAGTATAAAGACGTTGGCTGGCGAAAACTGTCTAATTATAGATATTATATTTTTAGTATCAACGTTAAGGCGTTGGCATGCTCAATTGCCTAGTATCAAGAGTTGTTTCTAATAATTAGACAGTTTTCGCCAGCCAACGTCTTATTTATACAGACCTTACTAACTGTAATACTAACGGAATTGAAGATTCACGCATGCGCACACATGCCTTTCAGTTAGTTCATTGGGTAGTTCAATGCCATGCTCCTCCCTTCCCGCCATTACAGTTAAGGTCAGTATAAATACGTTGGCTGGCGAAAACTGTCTATTGGCTAAATAAACCTCTGCCCACTCTAACGAATAACTTTTCTTTAAATATGTAATTTTTAGCTGATATACGCAAACAAGTTTTGCAAATCAACACCAACTGCTTCAAGGATCATTAATATAGTACATAATATGATGATAAACAATAGAGATTGAGCCAGCCAACGTCTTAACGTTAACCTCAACGTTGCAGGCGGGATGGGAGGAGCCACGGACTGAACTACCCAATGAACTAACTGAACGTCATGAGTGCACATGCGTGGTATAATGACGTATGCTCACGTTGGATGGCGAAATCTAATATAATTTTACGCATGTCGTTAAAAAAAGTAATACAGGTACTAACTATTATTTATGACTTCTTCCCCATATTCTTCTTTTAGAGTTGTTGGTAATCCCTCTACTTCTTTGTCGAAGCATTCGTCCAGTATGGATCTCTTAACAATGTTAGTATGTGTGTACACTCCAGGTTCGATTATTGATACATGTACGTTGTAGTTGCTCATCCATCGTCTAAAGTTTCATATATATAAAAACAAAGTAGGTTTAGCTGTTATATGTTTGTGAAACAAAATATCTTCCGTATAAACAGACAATAGTTATAAATCTCCATTTTGGAAATGTTTCGCTAAAACCAAAGTGGTACCATGCATTAGAAAAGAAATACTCATAAAGATAGTACATAATGCACAATTCACGGTGCCTTTAGCATCAATCTAAATTGTTAGTGTTATCTTGCAACGTATAATAGACATTCCTTGACATTCCGGGCCGCCAGCGCTGCTTCTCGTTATCGTTATCGTTTCGTTAACGTTGGTTGGCTCATACTCTCTACTACTTTAATAATGTAAGCCCGCAGCAATATCTTGAAATGGAAGTTTTAAGGTTATGCTAAATTTGATCGTTTTTTCGCCTACCTTAGACCATCGTTGTAGGGTTGATGTGCACTTTTAGAGCAGGTATAAGGTTCCCAACCCCCAGAGACTCTTCCTGCAAGGCTATTGACACTTACAATTCTCCCAGATGATCTTTTAATCAACGGTAGAAAGATGTCTGTGACATTGAGTGTCCCAAAAAAATTCACTTCCATCACTCTTCTGTAAACTTCACGTGTCGAAAGTGCGAACGAAAATCCTTCTAACACCCCTGCATTGTTTACTAGTCCCCACAGTTCTGTAAAGTACAGGGATTTAAAAAATTTTAGGAAATTACAAAGCGGTTTAAATTATTACAGTTATTATTATATTATATTTGTAGTGACTATATGCAGTTATTTCGCAGCTCTATGCACACTGGTAACCATGACTTCCATAACATATAAATCCAGGAGATAAATACATGTGCGCTGGGGGTTCAGTGTGAATTGGGACATGTTGAGGTTTAGAAGCGTAAAGTTATCTATGGGATTATTCTAGTAATTCACATTTTGTTTCCCATATGTTAACGCCTAATAATCACTCAAATCCTTTAACCGAGCTTCGTGCCAAGACGGATGCTTACTATTGGTCGTTCTTTTGGCATGCGATTAGATCATGGAATAGCCTTCCTGGCGATTCTCCTGATTTAGTAGAAATTCAATCTAACAATGATGTCTATGTCGCTACTGAATAGAATCATTCTCCTGAAATTGGGAACGACCCCGGACCCTCGTACCATATGGCATTTATTTGCTGACAGTAGGGTACTGAGTTGAATGTCTGTTTAGTGACTGTATTTAAATAATTCAAATAACTGGCCGATCTGTGACATATTTTTAACATATTCTCATCAATTTTACGATTCTATCAGATTTTATTTTTTGAGACACTAAAATTTACATGTATATGGTTGTTATCTGCTGTATAAAGTGATGCTTGTTAGATGGCGCTGCTTATAAATATTCAAATCCAATGGAACATTAAGGTTATAAAAAGTTTCCTGTTTCAGTTGAAGAAGTATAAAATCCA
>JAUJYV010002130.1:0-13760 GCA_033995625.1 Ophyiulus pilosus
AATACAATGAACACCTGTCTAATGTGAACACTTTTGCCTGGTCCCATGGGTGTTCAATGTAGACAGGTTTCACTGTATTAACTAATTTATTTTATAAAAATATGATTCACATGTACGAAACCACAGAAAGATGTTAATGCTACGTTTATGAGCGACCCTTTTAGAAGTACCTGAATAGCTTATTTATTATTGCAGGTGTACTATCAAAGTGCTTGAATATCTTAATTCCTTTAATAAGCTATTGTTATGAATGTTCCTAAACAACAGTGACATTACGTACACGATATAACAAAAGCGGTGCCTGCGTATAAAGAATGTTATTTTGTAACAATACGTTTCAGTTCGTGCAAACTGCGTATTTGTATCCGTATAAAGTATTACAGCCATGCATTGACATGCAAAAGTGCTTTGACATTTTCATAGCATAGTTTTATGGCTATGTTTTTCTGCAAACACTGTATTTTCAAAAATGCCACGAGTATAAAGTCAACACGATATTGAAAGCGTAATTCAGCGGAGAATGTTAAAATAAAAGGAAACGTATATACGTAGATAGGAATTTGTCGTCTTTTATGGAGGACAACACACAACGTACACTACAGATGATTTATAATATCTTCACTCTGCGTAAGGTAGCGCAGATTTGGTGAACTCGACCATTAATCAAGTTAGACCAAGGTTTTGATATGCTGAAATAGAACACATTTATTATTTCGCGATAAGTTCTAAACTTAGCATGGATTCTCGTACATTTAAATTTTAAAAAATGTGCTTTCTTGTCAACAACACGTTGATGAATAACTTCAGCAGAAGTTATTCAAATTAAACAAAACAAGTTTAATTTAACATTAATTAGCAGAACAATCCAACTGAATTCAAGCCGTGAATTCAAAAAACTAATTAGAATTCGAACAACAAATTCCAATAAGAACAACAGCACATTCTTCTTAGCACGTGTCATTAAGAAGAACAGCACGTTCTTCGTAGCACGTGACATTAAGAACAGCAGCACGTGACAATAAGAACAGCAGCACGTTCTTCGTAGCACGTGACATTAAGAACAGCAGCACGTTCTTCGTAGCACGTGACATTAAGAACAGCAGCACGTTCTTCGTAGCACGTGATATTAAGAATAACAGCACGTTCTCCGTAGCACGTGACAATAAGAACAGCAGCACGTTCTTCGTAGCACGTGACATTAAGAATAGCAGCACGTTCTTCGTAGCACGTGACATCAAGAACAACAGCACGTTCCTCACTGCGCGTGACATTAAGAACAACAGCACGTGACATTAAGAATAACTGCACGTTCTTCGTAGCACGTGACATTAAGAACAACAGCACGTGACATTAAGAACAGCATCACGTTCTTCACAGCACGTGACGTTAAGAACAGCAGCACGTTCTTCACAGCACGTGACAATAAGAACACGTGCACGTTCTTCGTAGCACGTGACATTAAGAACAGCAGCACGTTCTTCGCAGCACGTGGTAATAAGAACACGTGCACGTGACGCGCGTGGGGACATTCCAATTTCAACACAAGCAGTTCAAAAATAGATTTGTGCACGATAAGCTGGCAAAACACCAAATTATAATTAATATTTACAAAGTTTCCAGCCTGCTTTTAGTAAGTACTACTTTCTATTAACTTCGCCGAAACAATTGCAAAACAGCAATTAATAAGAGTTTTTCTAAAACTACCAAAAACATCTTCCGTTTAAGTGTTCCAGTGGTGGCAATCCCCCCGAGTGCACGCGAAAAAACCCCTTTTTGCAATTACCAAATTAATTAATCAGTAGCAAACAAGATTATGCAGGCAGTTGCCAATTCAGTTCAATCTGCAGCGAATATTTCAGCTAATTAGATCTCAAATTCATTATTCCAGCAAAATCGCACGATAGAAAATGCATGCCAATTAGACACAACGTATAAAAATGCAGCATACAGATCTTCAAACAACGCAGTCAGTATGGCTTAATTGGAGAATTCTCTTCAAGGAATATATACTGTCGTTACTGTTAGGCTATCAGTGCAAACCAGATTATATACACATAATATAAGGTATAAAAACTGAGCTAACGAGTTTAGGTCTACTTTCAATTAATCTGTTTGAAATTAAATTGCCCATATCACCACGTTTTTCGCGTGTTGATGGCGTTTTTGTGTGTGTGTGTGCTCCATATTGCGATGAAATTCCACGAGTAAGCATCATTAAAGTTATCAAGTGACTTGTTTAGAACTGAAATTATACATTTGTCGCAATGCTTATTTCTGATACAATCGACCACCCAAAATGCGATACATTCCAGCCTGAATCCCTCTGCACATGTTATTAAATATCCCAATATATGTGTAACAATAGGAATTACGAATTCATGAAAGCCATATGTGCACGAATAAGGGGAGTTTGTCCATTAATCTTCTAAATGGGTCATGTGTTATGCCATTTAGAATGTGCGAAAACATTGCACAAAGGTTATTAATTGGAATATTAACGTCAACGATAAACCACGCCCGCACTTACAGTCCTTGACTTTGTTGACAAAAATTTGCATTTTAAGCTGATGAATTATTAATAATCTCATAAGTTTGTTAGTTCCCACTGAATTCAGCTTTGTAATCTACGAGGAATACTTTACCGATTGATTTAAGTTATGTTGAAACCTTGAAACTGACTCGGTGGGTCATCCATCAACAAATTTGAAAAAAATTGGGGAAAGAGGGGTGTACAATTTGAATTTCGACCCCTTTAGGGTTATAGAAGGGCACCGTTAAAGTCAGGCTCCTTTTAATAGCTTTGATGTACATTTTTTTTTTCAAAATTTACATTTGAAAGCATGTTGTCAAGCCATGGGAGTACAGAATGTATAAAACATTTTTATACCGTCGGCATGGTCAATAAAGCCATGCTATTTCTGTAAACAAATTGAAAGATAGGATAAGCCTTGTATGGTCAATATTTTTTTAGCGTGTTTACATTTCACATCACCACAGCAGTTACCAAAGAAAAGTGAAATTCCTTCCTCAAACCATTCAAAAAATCTGATATAAGATCACTCAATTTAATCATCAACAACATCAATAACATACTGTTTGAAGAATAGCACTCAGTTACATCTGAACTGGATACAAATGGCAAAACAAATTATTCATAATGCATCAATTGGTAATTCGAGGCATAAAAAATGTATGAATTATTTGGCTAAAACTACGAATTTTGAAATACCGTATCACGCATGTTATAGTTTTAAAAAAATCAATATTTCCAATCAATGATAATGGATGTCTAAAATAAACAATGAAAATTTATATTTTTAAGTCAAGTTCCAGATCTGAACTAAACTGGACAGGGGGTGGGGGAAGGGGTAGTCAATTTTTGAAATTTCCCTTTTTGAATGACCCCTAAATGGACACAAAAATAGCGTTTTAAGTAAAATTATGATGTTTAAGATTTGCCAACCTCAATTAACAAAAAACGTTTTAAAAACAAGCCTCGAGATAATAGAGAGATTGAGCCAGTCAACGCCTTAACGTTAACCTTAACGTTAGAGGCAGGAAGGAAAGAACCACGCATGCGCACTCATGACGTTCAGTTCATTGTTAATATCGAAGAAATTTCAAAATAAGGTATCTTGCACGAATACAATTTTTTCAATTAGTGTTTGTGCGTCGTTTCAAACGTTAATAACAACGTAATTATAGTAGCAATATCATCACTGTGAAATTTCACTTTAAATTTAATTAATAATAGAGCATTCTTTGCGTTAAACAACGCTCAATAACGAAATTCCCCACTGAACTCAGCAATTAGACGAGTGTCACTTAGCAATATGAAAAAAGTATATTAAAATGATGCATCAAATACGTAGCAACCCAAAAACGAGGAATAACCTCGTTTATAACGGCACCACATCCATTATTACTAACTCTAAACCTGGGATTCCCCTGAAATCGATAAAGCATTCTGTGGCAGTAGCCATTCATCCTAATTACCCTCTGGTAATTAAAAAAAATCTGAACTATCCTAGAGTACATCCTGGTCCGGTTTTTTGATGGTCAATCCAACTCCCAATAATATATTTCGGCTTTATCTAATACTCTATTGATCAAAAGTTTCCGAACCAGTCCCTCTGAAGTGGAAAACGTCAATTGACTTTTTAACATCCCATCGCATTGTTGACATCAACTTAACAAAACAAGTGTTTATTTGCAAACAATTTGACCACTACAAAAAAAAGGTCGCCTTCAAAAAAAAAAGTCGCCTTCAATTTAGGGCATCCGGGTACCGTTTGACCCCTCCACCGATCCCCCCTCTTTCCATTACATCGTACCTCCGGACATCCTTTATGGATGACCCATATCCGTTTGACCCCCCAACAACTGTTTTGAACTTTGAGCTGTATATAGTAGTCCGGTTTGAACACAAAAAAACCATCGTTTGAAACGTACGATGCAAGACAACGAAATTTCATTATTTCATTGATGACCATTAGTATTCGTCAGGGTGAATATATACATAATAGCAAAAATGGTGGGGGGAAACTCATTAGAATTGAAATTCCATGGAAGAGAGAGAGTACAAAAGAGGATTTTTATTGAAAATCCATACGGCGTGTATGCATCACATACCAATGCAGAGTTATAGTAGCTGCGTCACAAGTTTTATATTCTGCAACTGAATTCAAAATACGAAATTAAGGGGCAATGAACTTGGACGAACAAAAAGCCCCTTCCTTCATCAGTGTATACGGATGAGGAATACATTTACCTTTACCCAAATGCACAATTTCAAGCGATAATGGATACAACAACGTAAGGCTATATTAAATTACCACATAACGCACTCTATTCGAGACGTGTGGTGCATTAAGGGCCATTCGAAAAGGACCTCCCTGAAATTCCTTTAAAAATTGACTTCCCCCACCTCTTACCCCCTGTCCACACGGTGCCCATTTCATCCATTTCATCCATTTCATCCATTTTGGCACAGACAACCCCCACCTCCCCCTCATAGATGTCCTTAATTTTCTTATTAAAAGTAGGGTGTCCAGAAAATGTGTTGGAACTTAGGGGCCATTCAAAAAAGACGTCCCTGATATTCCTTCATAAATTGACTTCCCCCACCCTTTACCCCCTGCCCACACTGTGTCCATTTTGTCCATTTTGGCACAGACAATCCCCATCATAGACGTCCTTAATTTTCTTTTTAAAAGTAGGGTGTCCAGAAACTTTGTTGGAACTTAGGGGCCATTCAAAAAGGACGCCCCTGAAATTCCTTTAAAAATCGACCTATCCCAACCCTTACCCCCTGTCCACACGGTGTCCATTTTATCCATTTTGGCACAGACAACCCCTCCTCCCCCTCATAGATGTCCTTAATTTTCTTATTAAAAGTAGGGTGTCCAGAAAATGTGTTGGAACTTAGGGGCCATTCAAAAAGGACGTCCCTGAAATTCCTTTAAAAATCGATCTCCCCTTACCCTTTACCCCCTGTCCACACGGTGTCCACTGCATCCATTTTATCCATTTTGGACCAGATAACCCCCACCTCCTCCTCATAGACGTCTTTAATTTTCTTTTTAAAAGTAGGGTGTCCAGAAAATGTGTTGGAACGTAGGGGCCATTCAAAAAGGACGTCCCTGAAAGTCCTTAAAATTGATCTCCCCCCTTTCCTTACCCCCTGTCCACACGGTGTCCATTTCATCTATTTTGACACAGACAACTTCCCCCCCCCTCTCCCCCTCATAGACGTCCTTAATTTTCTTTTTAAAAGTAGGGTGTCCAGAAAATGTGTTGGAACCTAGGGGCCATTCAAAAAGGACGTCCCTGAAATTCCTTTAAAAATTGATTTCCCCCAACCCTTACCACACGGTGTCCTTTCATCCATTTCATCCATTTTGGCACAGACAACCCCCACCTCCCCCTCATAGACGTCCTTAATTTTCTTACTAAAAGTAGGGTGTCCAGAATATTTGCTGAAACTTAGGGGCCATTAAAAAAAAAAGTCCCCGAATTTCCTTTTTGCATCCTTTTTGAATCGCCCCTAACAGCAGCACAATGCATAATAGTGACGTTTCACTAATACCATATTCATACTACGATTGGAATCGTTGATAAAACTCAATAACAAAATTTAAAGTTAGTTTTGAACAAGTATTAATTTACTGCCGAATGCTGTCATTGGATTTCGAAACACCACAATCACAAAACACAACATTAGAAACAATATGTCCAATCGAGTCGATGTTATCTCAAAATGTGCTTCTTCAGTGCTCGAAAACAAATGTTAGTTTATGGAAATATAGTCAATGTTGATTTTATTTCCAGTACAATGAATTATCTGATAAGAAGATGACCTACAAATCCAAAATGATTTTGAAAGACTCGGAAAAAAGTGTATCAGGTAGGAAAGTTCTGAAGACAAAGACACGAATGTGAAAAACACTACAGATAAAGGCACAGACAAAAGAAATCTTAATTATTTTTTGGTGGATCCACCGAACCGTTTCAAATGAAGAGTTAATCAAACAATGACCAAACTGAACATAAAAACGTCCGTCTAATCGCATCAGTTTTTTCTTTGCTTAGTTCGTTTAATTTGGTCATTGAGGTCATCCATTAGTAATGTAACAAAGAAAGAGGACAATGTGAGGAAAGGATGTGTAGTAACAGCGAAAGAAAGTTTATTATATCCTCATCACTGTATTAATAATTTAAATTAGGTAATCTTTTTTTGATAATTGCTGGTAAATGTAATAAGACGTTTATAGAGCATGGGATATCTTCTTAATCATTTTACATCATAAATACGTAGAGAAATCTTTCCTTGTCAACAGGGGAAAAACTTTCCCTTCTTAATTAATTTTTAATTGGTTTAATTAGCTAAAAAATATGCATTTTAACATGTGAAGTACTTTGTCGCTAATTTCAGCCTGGGTGGAAAAGTTATATATGGACATGTGTGAGCCATATTCAACCCTTGATGGGCCTTATATAGCCATGTATGGCCCTGACATAGTAATGTATTAGCTATATTTGGCCCTTGTTGTGCCCTATATGAACCATACTTGAGCAATGATGGACAATATGTACATTAATTAGCAACTGAAAAAGTGGAAAAGTTATACATGGACAAGTACGGGCCATATACAGCCATGTATGGGTCATATTCACCCCTTGATGGGCCATACTTGACCTTTGATGGGCCATATATGAACCATACTTGACCAACAATGGGCCATATGCGCCTTAATTAGCAACTGATGAATCATACATGGACATGTGTATATGGGCAGTTATGGCCATATATGGACATAAATGGGCGAGTATGGTCATACATGGAGATACATGGGAGAGTATTGTCATACCTGGCCATATATATCCAGACGTGTCTAATTTGTGGTTCGGCCATATTTGGAATTAGCCATATATGTCCATACATGGTCCATATTTGATTTTTTTTCCTCCATCGAGGACAAAAATCGTTTCAATCAGTGGGGGCTGGTATTAAAAATTAGTGGGAGTGCTGCGGGAACGACAGTGCTCTCTTTCCCTCGCAGCCTCGCATGCAGCTTCCTGTGTGCACAAGCGCACAACAGTCAAACTCATCGCCGCTGGAACTGTGAAGCGCACAGTTCCATACAAAGATTTTTGTATAAAATAGGTTATGTATATCGTACAAGTTTAAAGAAATAATTAAAGTAAAAAGGACTCGTTATATTAAATTTTATCGGTAATATGAAGTGGAAATGACCCGTGGAAATAGGGGGTGCTGCAGTTCCACAGTGCCTATACGCGAGCCGCCGCTGATTGTTACGGACGTGCTTTATGGGAGATCCTTAAAAGGCTAAAACAAACGCAATGCAGCATCGATCTGGCACTCACTGCAGACAAAAATCATAAAACTCCCATTTAAGTAAAGGTACAATGGCCTATGTCAACAAGGATGCCCATAATCAGCATGGGGATATATTGTTGCAGGCAATCAATACACATATTATACCGATAAAAACGGCTCGTGCCCAATGCTCATGAAAAGTAATTTCATTCCCTTCATCAGAAATCACCGTTATGACGACGCTACACTACATTAAGTCGTAATTTAAGAAAGAAAGCCCCCCACAAACCACGCGAGCCCCAAGTTAAGATTAATGAGTAAGTCACACGTAATGCCACTACTACGATTTTAAAGCAAGTGGTCCCAAAGCCTCCAAATAAATAAACCCATTTGGTGGAACTTACTTACTGCGAGATTAAATACAAGGGCCCCTTCCAATAACACAAAGAAATTTACTGGTAATCCGTTGTGTTATCGACACTTGGGGTACGTGCTTAATAAATGGGAGTTCATGGGCCTATAATGTCCTAAGGGTCGCTTGACAAAAGAAGTTTGCACCAAGATTAGTGACGTTTTTATAGACTTTCATTGCATTTTCATTTGACTGGGGCCATTCAAAAAGGACCTTCTCCCCCTACCCTTCGTCCACAAGGTGTCCATTTTAGCCAAGACCCCCTTAACCCCCTCTTGAGGACGTCCTTTTTTGAATGGCCCCTATGAGGTCGTGGCGACTTATAGGTACAGTTGAATTCGTTTAATTGCACACTGGATAATTACACAAACCAGATAAATGAACATATTTTTCAAGCCCCATATGCAACTTTTGTTTGTAATTGTGACCGGATATTTGCATAAACTGGTTAATTGCACATTTTCGGAATTTTCGGCATTAGAGAAATAATTCGATGTGGAAAGAAGATAATTTCTGTGGAAGTTAGCTTAATACACCGTGAGAACTAATGCCGCGTATCCAATACACTAAAAATGCAACAAAAAGGTTGTTGAACATGTTTTAGTGAAACAATTTAGTAGAACAAGTTTGCCTACCGTGATGTTTGAGCAAACTTATGACGCGTTTTTTGGTTCAAAATACATGTTTCATGAACTTTTTTCCGATCGCTCGCGAGGCGGTCCGGATCAAAGGGAAACATGTTGCAATTGCAACATTTTTACTGCGCATGCTCAGCCACGTGACCAGCCATGCGGACCCAACTAAGTATACACTTATAAGTATATACATACAGTATTCGTTTACACTTAAGTATACACTTGTAAGTATATACATCCTTGGTAGAAGCGCCATAATCTGGACGCGTTTGTTCACGGATTGTATGAACAAAAATGATGGAGACGGGTCAGTATATTCTTCAACATGTTGAGGAATACAATGTTTGAGGCTTGTCTCGAGTGTTTGTATGTTTGTTGTTTACATGTTTCATGTTTAATGTTTAATTTTTAGTGTAGTGGATACGCGGCATAAGGGTAACCTTAACGTTTGCGACAGGAAGGGAGGAGCCACGCATTGAACTACCCAATGAACTAACTGAACGTAATAGGTGCGCATGCGTGGTTCTTCCCTTCCCGCCGCTAACGTTAAGTAAGACGTCGGCATGCGAAAACTGTCTATTATTATATGGGTAATACCATGAACATTTTTAGACAAAATGTTTATTTCTTTTGCATTTTCATACTCAAATCTTTTGTTTTCATGCTTTGATTACTAACAACGTGTCGTTATCATTATGAGCAATTGGATGTTTTTTTTTGTTGTCGGTGCGGTTTAAACGTTTTATCGTCTCTTAAAATTCTTTCTGGTAAAAATATTCGCGATATGTTTAAATTGTCGACTAAAGTTGATTAACGTGTGGGGCGCATTCCTGGAATAACTGCAGCGCCATCTTTATTGCCTTTTGAGCGGTGAATTTACAATAACGACGCTTCGTGCAGCAGACGTTCGCTATGGACAATGGCGTCGCGAACGAGCCATCTTTTTTTAGACATAACATTAAAAATAAGTTTTTTTTTTATTTTTACCAAATATTACCGAAAATATTTAGTCGCCATTAAGATGAAACCAGACGTAGTGATAACGATCTTAGGGCTCTTCTTCTTCTTCTTCTTCCTCCTTCTCCTCATTGACAATACCGACAATTTTGAGTAAAAAAATATATATAAACAAAACTATAAAACTAAATGGAACATGAATGCTAAAAAATGGGGTGGGGGGGTTACAAGTTTTTTACAACTTTAACATGGCTGGCTGAGGGTTTGAAACGTGATTGTAGCGTTGTCTAGGTGGCGCCACTTACGTTTTAGCTGTGTTTTTCAGCTCACGGCTCTGCATTGTGGTCTGAAATTGTCGAGGCACACGACTTTGTGGAATACATTAATTGAAAGTCTGAAATGCAGTTAGTTTTTGGGTAACCCTATTTTGTTAGTTTTGGGACACCCTGCATACTGTATGCTGTTGTCGTTATTTACAAGGTGTCCTAAACAAGTATGCCGTGAAATACATTCCCAATTAAGCATACCGTGAAATACATTCCGAGTCTAGTATGCAATGAAATACATTCGAGATCCTAGAAGCTGTGAAATACATTCCGGATTAGACATGCATTGAAATACATTTCCACTCAAAACATGCCGTGAAATACATTCCGAGTCTAGAATGGTTTGAAATACATTCAAAATCCAACAAGCTTCGAAATATATTCCAAATTAAATATGCCAAGAAATACAACCCGACTAAGTACATGCCGTGAAATACGTTCCAAATATATTATGCTTTGAAATACATTGAAAATCCTTCAAGCTGTGAAATACATTCCGGATTAGACATCCATCGAAATACATTTCCACTCAAAACATGCCGTGAAATACATTCCGAGTCTAGAATGGTTTGAAATACATTCAAAATCCAACAAGCTGCGAAATATATTCCAAATTAAATATGCCACGATATACAATCCGACTAAGTACATGTCGTGAAATACGTTCCAACTATATTATGCTTTGAAATACACCCACATTGAAATGTTTTATATATTTTTTTATAAAAAAAGTATGAACAGTTGTGTAAAAAGAATTGCGACGAAAGACTATATATATTCAAGTGGTATAAAAAATATATACGATATTTGGGACAATATATATACCATGCAAAAAAAATATATTTTTAGGTATATAAAATATATAAAACATTTCAATGTGGGTGCAGTCAAAATCGTATACCAACTGTTAAATACATTCCGACTAAATACATGCCGTAAAATACATTCAAAATCCTACAAACTCTTGAATAAATTCATAATCAAATATACCGTGAAATACATTCCGAATCCAAACTTGCGTCACCCTGTATTTTGTTAGTTAGCAGACTGGCGTGCAAATCGAAATCCATCGTACCGGGTGCCCCCTAAGGGTTATTTTCCCGGTCAAACTCTCGGGCAAGGAGGAAAAAGCTCGTTTTCGGTGGGACGTGACCCGCTCCGAATATTAAAAAACAAAAAAATGATGAAGATGGAAGAATGAGGGGGTTTTGGGCGTAAAAGGGGGAGGAGGAGGAGGTTTATTCCCCATTTCCCCCCCATTGAAACAGGCATTTGGCGGCATTTCAACGTTGGTGGTCCAGCCGGAGGCAGAAAAACGAGTGAAAAGCGTGTAATGAGGGGGCGGTTTCAGAAACTGCTTCAGAAAAACGATATATATATATGTATGCGAGAGTCTTGTACTACTCGTGCATTCAATGGCTGTGTTTTTTTTTTGTGTGTACCTGCCCTCTCTTTTATTAACCTTTGACCCGTTTTGTTGTCCATCTCGTACACGGTGAGAAGTGTAGAGACACACGTGGAAAATAAGGGACACGCTTTTTAATAAAAACCCTCAATGTGGGAGAACAATCGGAATTTGGGCATTTTGGAAACCGAAATTTGGGAGAGAAAAGTCGGTGGTGCTTTTTATCATCGATGACTTGCCAAATTTCGACGAAATGTGGGCTGCTTTTGAAAAACACAAGGGGTTCTGACTTAGTAGGGGTTTTGGTATTGTAAAATGTGGGTACTTTTTCAAGGACTTTCCATGAGGAAATTCCATATAGGGACACGTAAGACATGGATGACCATCTTTGTCGATTATCCGTACATCCAAGGACATGTTCATACATTGCAATACGGTCGAACCCGCTTAATTGCACACACAGGATAAATGCACGTATTTTGCAAGCCCCATGTGCAACTTTTGGGTGGAATTGTGACCGGATATGTGCATAACCGGGTTAATCGCACATTTTCGACTCGCCGGGGGTCGCTGTGCATTTAAGCGGGTTCGACTGCATATGGAAGAGTATGGTCAAAACTAGCCATTTATGGACTTATCTGGCCATATCTGTCCATATGTGTCCAATTTCGGTTCTAGCCATGTTTGACATTAGTCATATACAGTCGAACCCGCTTAATTGCATAAACCGGATAAATGCATATATTATTCATGGCCCCATGTGCAATTTTTGTATGGAATTGTGACTGGATATGTGCATAACCGGGTTAATCGCACATTTTCGACTCGCCGGGGGTCGCTGTGCATTTAAGCGGGTTCGACTGTATATGGAAGAGTATGGTCATAACTGGTCACATATGTCCATATGTGTCCAATTTCGGGTCTAGCCATGTTTGGAATTAGGCATATACAGTCGAACCCGCTTAATTGCAAAACCGAATAAATGCATAAACCGGATAAATGCACGCATTTTGCAAGCCCCATGTGCAACTTTTGTATGGAATTGTGACCGGATGTTTGCATAACCTGGTTAATTGCACATTTACGACTTACCGGGGGTCGCTGTGCATTTAAGCGGGTTCAACTGTATATGGAAGAGTATGGTCATAACTGGCCATTTATGTCCATATGTGTCCAATTTCGACTCTAGCCATGTTTGGAATTAGGCATACAGTCGAACCCGCTTAATTGCAAAAAGTAAAAATTGCATAAACCGGATAAATGCACATATTTTGCAAGCCCCATGTGCAACTTTTGTATGGAATTGTGACCGGATATTTGCATAACCTGGTTAATCGCACATTTTCGACTTGCCGGTCACTGTGCAATTAAGCGGGTTCGACTGTACATCCACGGATATCCCATCCCTATACCCCCTGTTAAGGACACCCTTTTTAAATGGCCCCTGATCGGAATTTTAGCTAACTAAAAGCCAAAAAGTGATTTCCAAATATGTTTTTATTGCTTTTTTTTCTCCATAATTTCATATTTTGGTTGCTGAAAATGCTGAACCCACCTGCATTGAGCATCAGCAGCAGCAGCCATTCAAATTTTACGAGTTTCATAAATCGTCCAAATTCCTCGTCCGTTTTGACATTTGAAGCAAAAGACGTTGTGCCAAATGCTTACCAACCAAGTTGTATTTTTATTACGACTATAAAATAAAGGCTGCTTTTTTTGTTTTTTTGTTTTTCCGCTACAAAATATTAGCATGTTTTTAACAAATTTCCTAAACGTTTATGGTATTTGTTTATTCCTTGTTTTTATATTTAGTTGTGTACACCGAGTTCAGAAGCTCAACCTCAAACTTTGACTCCTGTTTATGCGTTTTCCGGTTGGTTTTATAACTTGGTTCGAGACGTGGTCACCAGATATGGCTAGATATGGGGGCTATTCAATTTTAATTAATTGTAAAATGTTTCAAATTTGATATGGATAAATTCTTTTTGAATAACATGGATAAATTTTGGAGTTGTAATTTACAAGTTTATCTGTTTGGACAACTCTAAATTTAGACATATTTGGACACGTGATAAATTGGACGTACTATATGGGCGTATAAGAAATTGGAGGTACAGTCGATTCCGCTTTATCTGGACACTGGTTAATCTGGGCAGCCATTTATTAGGGCCAAATTGTCAAGAAC
>JAUJYV010002131.1:0-13757 GCA_033995625.1 Ophyiulus pilosus
ATCAATGATTTTGCAGAGATGACCAGCAAGATATCAGCGTAATTTTACAGCAAGCAATCGATAATTGGCTTCTTCTCCATTATAGTGTGCACACCAAACATCAGAAATATAAAAAACTTGGCTGCATTTTCTAGGCTGTATTCCGACCATGAAACGATATAACCTATATACGGGTGCGCGTAACGCCCTAATCTATATAAGGAATTGAATGCCCGTATATTTCTAATGAATCAGCCCATAAATTGCACGATATAACTTATATACAGCAACATATAAGGTTCGCATCAAATAGCATAAAAATCTCGATGATAATACAGCGAGTGGCATTTCAATAACTATTTTATGCATGCGTATTAAGGGAAACAATTGCATTTATTGCCAATAACTGGAGCAACTATAACTTACGAATGTGCTCGTTTAAAAGCAGAGACCCCAGGGTCGTGCCAAAACGGGTACAAATGTGCAACAACAAAAAAAATAAGGTGCACAAGTTGATGTTTACAACTTTTCCTGGATGCCCGGATTTAATGATCCAATCAAAAAGCAGCGTTTTATATATCAATAGGTTTGTTATAAGCGAGCTAAGGTAATCGAATTACCTTTTTAGCACAGACCGTCTTTATGTATATAATATATCCAAAAATAGATATTTGTCAAGAATGCCAAAAAAACAACTACCAGGATCCTTCAAAAGACAATTGCGCTATACAAGCAGCATTGAGAAACCATCTGAAAATAAATAAACCATTAAATAGAAATGCGAGGGAAGCCATATAACTTTCAACAAAAGCGAGAATCATCTCGACCAAAAAAAAAAACCTGACCTTAATATATAAATGTCTAAGATGAATATAGACGATCTGGTAAGCTTTGAGTGAAGTGCTATTTGAGAGCCACCTGCATTTTTGATCCAGTATTTTTATATAAAAATCGTGGGTGGTTTGCCATTTGGAGATTTCAAATCTCAAAATCTGGCAAGGTGCTAACTTCAACACTAACTGATTGGAAAAAAACTTTATTGTATTAGTTTTTGGTTTTTCTGATCAACGAACGCCAACGGTGTTATTATTCTTTCTATAAAAAAATATGTTGACATGTAATAAATGTAACGTCTGGTGTGGCTTCTGATATGAAAAAGTTAATCTTAGTTGAAATCTTTGTTGTTGCATCTTTTTTAATTAAACAAATTTATTAAGTTTATGAAACCAAATTACTTGACTAAAGGTCCATTGGCCGGAAGATGGTGTACCGTCTAAAAGTAATTAATACAGTCGAACCCTCGTAATTGCACTCCGCTTAATTGTACAGACCGGATAATTGTATATATTCTCCATGCCCTGAACTTTTCCCCTGTTTTGTACATGATGTGAACCCGGATAAGTGCACACACCGGATAAATGCGCATATTTCACAAGCCCCACGTGCAAATTTTGTATGGACCGGATAATTGCATAAACCTATAGTTAAATTGATATATACAGCTCAATCAGGTTGCATTGTGGTGGCGTCTTACATATGGACGGACCTGTTTGGGCCATGGGCTCGATGGGCTTGTATAGGCCCAGCTCCTCAAATCTTACTATGCACGGTTAAAAAATAATAGAGGATGGAGATATGTCTTCTAACTTCCGCCTAACACCACATTATGTTTTTTAATATTTTTCCTGTTTCACAGTTTAGTAGAAGTTTACCACAAGTCTCTCATTGCCAATTTATAATACCTCGTGAAACATGATGTCCGCCTTTTGTTCAGTTTGTACCACATTTCTTAGGCATGCAGTTATCAAATTTTCAGAAAATTGCATTCGCATTCATAAAAAAACAATGGAGTTTGGCTGTGTTTCGTGAAAATGATTGACTAGAAGAATAATTGGATTATATGTTGCATAAGTGCGTGTGCATAAAATTGATAGGTGAACATAATTGACGCGAAACTGCACAAGTTCCTGTCAGTGTCACAAAAATTGATATACCACTATTGCATTTCTCAACCTTTGAATAAGATTGAAAACATACAGATTTTGAATTTTTTTATTCGAAGCCGCATTTTGATAGATTGACATTCAGGCATGGTAGCAAAATTTCGCTTCTTGTTACAGTGCCTGAATAATGCATCACAACACCGAAAACAAACTTTTTTTTCTTCTTGCATTTGTACCAATCACGCGGGGTTACGCATTTCATATTTCATTTCTGATAGGCCTACATTTGAAAACTGGAACACAATAATACCACCAAACGTCCAATTTCACGAGAAATAATATTCCCTATAGCATTTTACATGTTTTATAACAT
The DNA here is from genome assembly GCA_033995625.1 of Ophyiulus pilosus. Lineage (NCBI taxonomy): Eukaryota > Metazoa > Arthropoda > Diplopoda > Julida > Julidae > Ophyiulus > Ophyiulus pilosus. Next base: position 2,296 of record JAUJYV010002131.1, read on the forward strand.
CCATCACATCGTATTCACCCTAAAACCAACGTCATTATCGTTTTGTTTTGATGGATGTTACATTAACGGGAAACGGATATGGTGCATTACAAGCAGAAAGGCACACATGGTCATGGCCAGTATACTTGAAATGACCGACTGAATGAACCTTTAGAAAATACCATTAGAAATCTCACATCCGGAAAAAGTTAATAGTTTCTCAAGGGAGAAAATATGTTGTGTTAGTTGTGATATTCCTCATACTTCATTTTGTTTTACACTACTCGTAAATCTTCAGCTATATTAACAAATTTTATACAATGGTCGACTACTACAGCAACATTTCCTGTTATTTACAACATTACCACACGCTCGCCATATTGTTAGGTCCCATGCCTAACGTTTCAAATACCACCAATTCCATTATATCCAGACTGGGTTCATGAGTTTCATATATATAGTTAAATAACTGATAAACGGAACTTGTGAATCGCCCTGCGTAAAAAAAAAAAAGATAAGATGTGTTGTTTACGAACACATTTTGTTTTTATCTAATCTGCAAATGTTTTTAATAATAAATGCAACACGAATTTGTTCGGTTGGATGAATCTTACTATTGTTAACACCATCGACCTTCTTTTAAAAAAACCATACTGCAATATTTGAATTTACTTAAACGCTTGGCGAATTTTGAAATCTAAAATGCAAATCTGCACTACTGAAGTTATTTAAGAGGATTTGCGAGGGTTTTACGTTTTAACACAGAACCGGATTTTCTGATTCAGAAACAACGGAAATTGAGATTTTAATTTTCAACATTTTCAACATTAAGATTATACACACATTACATTTTCGTTATTTTTCTTTGCGTCATAACTCATGATCCCCTTTGGCTTTTAAGATTGTTAAAATCAATACTATTAATGCACATACATTCGAGTACATACTTTTTCAAATTTTGTTATGACCATATTTACGAAGTTCTGATACTTGTATTGCCACATATGACCATACATTTTTTCATATTAATATGGAAAAATAGTATTGCATATATGGCCCTTTGTAATTTTTCCGATGTTTTAATAGATAGCAGGTATAGGCAGTGCCTCACAATACCATAACTTTTTTTTGTCAACGTGAAAACATTATTTTTATTAATGTTTTTACATTTGTAACGTTTTATTGAAATTACAGAACGTTTTAAAAAGGTTAAATAGAATATTTGAAAAATCTAACTTTGCTGTTCTAAGTGAATGTTGAAGGAATTCAATACTTCGAAAAACATCTTTCTTTCAAAGGATGTATGAAGTATCCTTTCGTATACGTACATGTACCTATTTTCTGTATTTGGGATACAACTCCCCTATGGATAAACGGCTTAACATCTGCTTTTTCTAAAAGCGAACGTTTGCATAAACATATAAATCATTAATATTGGTGAATTAGCGCTTAATTTTCCTGTTCCCTTAAGGGTCTGAAGATGGAAATAGACCATGATCGTCCATTAAATATACTATTTATTTTGAATATTGTTTGAAAGTGCTGACATTTAAATTAGACTTAAACGTACGCACGAAAATGACTAATCATGACCGGAAGCAGCAAACTTTGAATAAATAATTCGCTGATCACGATCATTTTAATTGCTAATTAATTAAAGTATGACCAATACCATTTCTATTTAAGTAATTAGTTTATGAGGTGGGAGGGAGGGATGGTTCTACCTGTCAAAACAGATGTAACAGATATATTATAGTATATTTGAGGTTGATTTTTTTTAATAAAACAATTTAAATATTTTATTATACTGTAATTAAGGGAAAACTTGTTCGATTGGACGAATGCCACTGTTTACGGACAAGATCGCACCAGTTGCCTTCTAGGAGGAACTTTACGGAAAATGCATCCAACATGTCAACCTCATGAATGTTTAAAACCAGAAAAGCAAAATTTGAATTGACGTGATACACATGAATAATGAATTAACAAACTTTGCATGAATTTAGTCTGGAGCAGAAACGAATTTGACGGTTTAGAAAAGATCTTAAGCTTATCCTTAATCAAATTTACTTGATCTGTTTGTTTTTTCACATTCATCCAGAAATTCAAAATAAATATTTAAAAAGGATAAAAACAAACGTGACCATCATGCGTTACCTGAAAAATTGAATTATTATAAACTTTTGGTTTTCAGATATTTTAAATTTTCCCAAATAGTGAGCAATCACTAACAACACAATGCTATGCTAGATTGCCAGCCTTTGATAATTTGCTTGAAAAAAAAATTGCTGTATTTGCTATAGTCACGAAATGGATTTCAACCTAACTGAAATCCGGTATATGCTTGTGCGCATGCGCTCGCTTCATTGTTTCGTCATTTCTCGGAGAGATTAGCTGCTCGTTGCGCATGCGCACATTTACACAAGTTTTATCAAAATCTATCCTTTCCTTGACTACAGATATTTTAAAACACACAAGATATAGTCCGATATCCATTTCATTTACTGGGTAGGCAAAGTAGAATTTTTTAAAGAAAATAATAAAGTTTGAGATTAAAACCAGCGAAAGAATTTAATCGGATACAAACGTCATATGAAATAACACGACAAAGCACTCACCGTGCCAATCTGCAGTTATTTTGTTACTTGAACAAAAATTTGACCCAGGCCATTATTTACATCGTCTTGCATATACAAAAGCATTAAGATTGCAACCCAGAGTCGAGGTAGATTTCAGGCAAGAAGTCACGTCTCAATAACAGACGGGAATTTTCCGCAACATTTACACTCGAATCTGGCACAGGCCAGGAAACCGTTTATCTTTCGCCAAAAGCAATGCACGGAACATTTTATTTTTATCCCGTAGAAGAAAAAGTGCTAGCATTGCGCGAATGTTATTAGCACATTTTAGTTGCTAGTTCCCTTCAGGAAAGATAATGCTTTTGGGGATAAAAAATAAAAAAGATGGCCTGGTGATGAAAGCAGGAGGCTGAACTTATAATTCAAAGCTTGCAAAAATATGCATTTGGCATTAACAAGAAACATCCTTATATTATTGCGAGAAGAAAATTAAACATTACCACTTATTTTTTTTTATGAGCATCCCAATGCCTCAAGTAGATAAAAAATGACGATATTGCGAATGTTTAATTCATGACTTATTTTGAGAACGTATTTGCATTTCTATAAAACGTACGTTCGATAACACACGTCTTGACAATGCAATTGCATAAATCGTCCAAAGAACGAGTTATGGATGTTTTATATTATGCAGTATATACAATGTAATTCCGTATAATCTGTCCATACCGAAAAGCAAGAAATATGGTCCTATTATGCGGCTGGTCCTATTAATTTAACTTAATTCAGACGAGGGGGGAATAAATGTATACTCATTTGGCCCTAATAAACAGCTAGTGGTGTTGCCATTATTCGCAATGTAGGTACTTATATCTCGCAAATAATGTACAGGGTGGCCATAAAGTCTTTTCAACATTACACAAATTTATTACAAAGAAAGTATTACAGCTTACATCTACATGGTTACATCTACAATATCAATACACTTCCAATGGTTTTGTAATCAGGTGGTGGTCGCCCATAGTCCCTCTTAAAATTTTGCTGCACAGTAAACTTTGTCAGGTTCTAGAATAAAGGGTAAAATACTTAACGAATTTACCTTTCTCTTGCTACAAACCATACAGCTGTAACTGTAATAGTGCCTTTATAATAAACTTTTGTAATATTAGAAAAAAAACAGGTTAACTCTCTTCTGGTCTAACCTTGTCGAAGTGCCCATTCTGTGCCACTGAAACACTGGGTGAACATTTGGCAGCGTTCACCTTCTGTAAACCAGAGGAAAGCACAGTCGGGGTCAATATTCAAGGTAAGCTTTCAGAAATTGTGCTTGTATAAACAAATATGTTTACAAAAACTCGGAACAGGCAGTAAGCAAACTGATTGATATAGCTGATTGCAAGCTGGATATATTCAACATTGAAATTTGACGATGGCAAGGTTACCTGCCGTAGGGGTGCCTGGACCCCCGTAAGGATTTGAAAAATATATTTTGTGGTTGTAAGGGGTCGAAAGGAATGTGATGCCTCAGTTGTGTATTTGTAGCCCTCGCAACACCGCGCTGGAACTACATGAACTAAATTAAAACCCAACAAAGCTAATTTGCGCAACTTAATTAGTCATCGTTAATCCTCTGATAAATTCTCATTAATTTTTTACAGGCAACCCCATGTAAATGACAAAATAAACCTCTAGACTTGAATAAGCCTCCGCTAATATGTTTTTAAACATAAACATGTACTGTATAGTTAACCCAAAATTATGGAAACCTTGGCTTATTCTCTAAATAAACAGAGTCGTTTTTTTTTGAAATTGTAAACTTTATATTAAGAACTTGCACCATTTGCATCGCACATCTAATTTTGAAACTAAAAAGCTTTCTGGGCAATGCATTATCCATATGGTGATGTATTCCCATGTCTAATAAATACATCACTACACCTTCACTTAGGCCTAAGATAATGTGATAATCCGACAGCATTCCGTATATTAAAGATAGGTGATTCTCCTCCATTGTTACGTGTGGATCGATGTCTAGCAGCAGTACACATTAAGCAGTAACAAACGCTCCAAATAATGCTTGCGGATTCTCAAATTGATTGTCAGCTATTTAACTCGCCGCATTAGACAATTTCTCCAATTGCCTACGGGCACATTTCATTAGCTGTTATTGACGACTGGGAGACGGTTTCCCAACGGAATTGCGCTTGCAGTCAATTGAGCAGTCAAACGTATTGTCAGCAGACAGCACATTCCTAGAGGTCATGACGTTGGCGTGAGAAATAATGCAGGCACGGTCGAAATATTGAAGTTCTTTTATAGTATGTGGGCGTGCACATGAACGCATTACATGTCATAATTAACCGTCTAATAAAAAGGGAGAATATTACCCAGTCGGACAATGTCGCAGCACGCTATTCACGAAAGTTAACGCAGCCTATCAAAAAGCTTAAGATTGATCTGATGAAAATACGGATAACATGTATGGTCTCAAAAGTGATGACAAAATGTCATTAGAAGTACTCCAGCATGAAATTCCTTTTTGAGAAATTGACACTTTTGGCATAAATATAGAAGTTTTAAAGGATTTTAAGCTGCAAAAATTGAATTCAACTTAGTATAAAATAAATACATAACTTCAAATAGTAGACTGGAATAGAAATGCCATAGTCATAGTGGATCCCATGCCAACGATAGCAATCGTAAATTACTGATTTTATAAATAGTCTTGTATAAAGCTACATGCAGGATAACATGTAGAAAAACTAAATATCAGAATTACAGTAATTTATTGAAAAAAATATATAATACTATGACAAGTTATAAATAGTAGAAATCGTTGACAGCAGCAGTATTTTGTCAACGAAATTATCCAACATTTTGTAGAAGGTGAAAGTGTGGATGATCACTATCACGTTTTAGGTATGCAGATTTTTTTGCAAAAAAACAGCGCAATCTAATCTTGGCAACGTTAACCTCATGAATTCCGGAGCATCATTGAATTTGCTTTTTTCCATTCGATTTGGGTTTATGATACAAACGGCATTTTCGGTGGGAAACAGGACCTCAACATGGCCTTATCTGGGAAAGACGTTTCAATGTTAATTTATACCAGTACTGGTGGCACGTTCCACCTTTTGTGTATTGAGTGCAGCCTCCCGAATAATCCAACTTTAGCATAAATGGAAATTGTTCAATTTAGGGGAAAAGCACAGGTTGCCGCTGAAAAGAAATTAAACTCCAATAACATGAATGCCAACCTTTTGAGAGAGCAATTCCGTCGTGAAGAGACCAAGGACTGCCATTTTATAATGGGTTACTGCTTCCTGTCGTAAGAGATTGATTTTTATGTTGAAAACCATTCTAAAGTTCTCGTCGAATGGAAGAGGCAAAAAAATACACATACTATATTGAGAGCTTGAGGCCTATCTCGAGTATCATTTCATTGCATTAGTAGAGTACACTAAAGGAAAACTCAAATTGAGTCTTGATTCAATGCGGGTATGGCCTTAAGGACCATTGCATATACATCCTTTTACATAAAAGTACGAATAAAGTGGTAGGCAAAGTTAATGAAAAATGCAGAGCAGGTTCTGCAAATCTCTGTTATTATTTACGTAGAAATTCGGAAAATATTATTCTGAAAAACATGGAATATTTTATCTTTCTTCGTTGGCCATGTTGTACAATTGAATTGTGCATTCAATCAATTCGAAATGTCGCACTAAGATGGTTCCAATTCAAACTACCTGCGTAATACATTTCAGAATTTGGGTCATAAATGGCAATGGTGATGGAAAGGTGATGAAAAAATGCACTTTAAGGTTCTTATTTAAGAGCAGTTTCATAGAAAGCTTTTACGTGCAAAAATCGACCTAAATCCGGGCATATCAAACGTATAAGCTGACAAGGTCAGGTGTTGCAGCGGATAAATATGGCATTGAATGGCAATACAATCAATTCAGTATCCAACGTCGTATCAAATTTCAATACCCTATATCTTGTTCTGACAGACGTTGGCTTCCATTTGTGTACACAAGGCGTCAGAATTTTCGTTATTACCCTACGCGTTATTCAAAGTAGAATATAAGCCTTCCTTTATATACTACATTAGTTGAAGCTATAGAATTAACATCCAGTTGAAGGTCTATTTAAAATATCAGACTTTTGGCTATGCATTTTCAGTTTAATTTTACATTTTTTTCTGAGGATTTTAAAATAAGGAATTTTTGATTTCTTTGAAATTGAGAAAAGTGATGAATTGCTAGTACATACACAACTGTAGAATTCCGTATACTGAAATATATTAAACATACAACGTGTATAATGAACGAAGCCACTATTTTAGTCACACAGTGAAACCCTGGTGGTAGTTCTGCTAAACACTATGCAATGATTATGTCCATGTCTCCAAGTGGCTGTATGTATGTAGTGTTTGCATTTATTGCACAAATCTGAAATAGTTTTGCTAATTATTGGAGCAAATCTTAGCGTTTTGATGATAAAGGATGTAGAGTGTAAATTAATATTATACTTGCATCTGCTGGCTCATGCATGGGTGTTGCAGTGGTGAGATGGGTAACTGCACTTCAGGGTGTTTTTGCCAAATTCAATCATTTTCAATAAAGGAGGGTTTGACGGACGATAAAAGCTCAATTCTGTGAAACTGATTTATTCAGCGCCAAAAAGTCGATAAAAGGTTTTTTTGTTTTACCAGAAATTTGACGAAAACGAATATAAAAAACGCAATACTCGATTAAATTCCCATCATTTTTTTCCTGGAAAAAAAAATGGATGCATGGATGTCCAGTAAAATCCAATAGGATTTCATGGTAGCCATCACAATCGATAGCGAGTGCGAAGACTGAAACTATCTTGTAAGACACATTAAGGGGAAAGCCAATGTCTATTATGAGATAACAATGGAAGACACGCGGCTTACGGCCTATCTCCATAACTTGTAACTGACGGAAGTCGTTGTTTCTGACCATTACTATAAAAGTGATTTATGTTCGATCTCGAACAATAACATGGGTCTGCAGGGTGCGATGGCCGCTTATATCATTCCAGGGAATGCCCTTTTAGGCATCATCGTTGCGTATCCGAATAAACGGTTCGAAACCGCGGAAAATACTAAAAATCTACAGCGTAACAACGGGTCATTCTTCCACTTTCGCAAACGTACCGTTAACGTGGGATCGATGTATTTTTGGTGTATCTAAAGCTTGTTATCCAACTAGGGATTTGCAAAAGCTAATTGGTATTTTGATAGGGGTATCGTAAGCCTGCAGAATTGGATGTCAAGGACTCTAAAGTGGCTTTAATGAAACGTTTTTTCCCTTTTTGTTCATTGGTCCGTACCTTTTCACGGTATGGGGAACTAATTATAGTGATCACAAAAAAGCGCACATGATAAAGTCCACTTCTTCTAGAAATCCAATTTCAACTTCCCTGACTTCTCCAGTTTTTAAAACAATTTTCCCTGGCCACCATGAATACTGAAAATGCAAAAATATGCAATATGCCATGTAAGAAATGCAGTATTTATTTATTGCTTATACTATTTAACAATATGTAACCATTTTAGGTAATCAAGCATGTCGCATAATTATATTAAAATATTAGTAAGTATTACCTTTAATCACAGATAAAAACATGCAAATAAGATGATTATATATATTATATATGTAAGATAACTAAGATTGTGCAATGCTAAGGGGAATTCCCCATTTATATAGATGCAGGCTGCGTCTTAGAATCGCGGGTACGTGTCTTATTTAATGTACAGATCAGGTGATAATCGCCGGATGTACATCTGGATACACGTGGCCAAAAAACTTGTATCTGGTTACATGTGGTCAACGATGTTAATGTTCAAACCTAAAAAGATAAATTCTAAAAAATTCTCTAAAAAATGTTTTTTCTTAGAATGATGGCTTTTTTTCTGTTGATGGTAGTGTCTGTCTCCCACGTCTTAGTGCGTCTTAGAATCGATGAAATACGGTAATACATTTAGAACATTAAGATGTAAAACATGGAGAATATTTTCCCAGGATGCTTGAGCAGTCGAGGGAATTTTGGAAAGGGCCAATTTTCCAACAATGTCATATTTCTCTTTTAAATACTGACAATTAGGACAATTTTACGCCATGTTCAGTATTTCATGAGTTAAACATTTAGAAGGCCAAAACCGGGACAGTTGATCACACATGTGACATGTTCCTTACTTGAGGTCTCTATACGAGATGGCGTCGATCTGTGTCTTAGTCGGGTTGTTATCAAACGGACTAGCAAAGTGGAATAGCCACAGGCTAGTGCGAATCACGTGATTATTTATACATGACCAGGATCAACCCCCGTCACTATTTTATTCTCCAGTGTCCCACCCCCATCAGTCAGCATTCATTCCCCCACATCATCTTTTATCTGCTTGTGCACGGCCTTGCGTTGTCACTGATGTGTCACTCGGCTTTGTTTGACACTCACCGACTGCGTGCGCCAGAATGTCACCGAAACCAGAAGATAAATATTGAGAAATTGTAAGGCTTATTTGAACGTTTGCCAAAAAGTCAAAGTCGTGAGATGAACTAGAACCTGACAGCACGAATTACGAAGGGTTAACATTGGAAATGCAAGGGGGGTAGTAATGGCAGAAAATATCCCCTACCAACTTGAAAAGAGCTCTTGTATAATGGACCCCTCAGCTACTTCCAGCAATCCTTAAATTAATTAGAAACAACGCCATGACATCTCGTTAATTTCATGGAGTTGAGCGTTGCAAATTTCTCGTGGTGGCGCTTCCGACACAGGAAACGACAATGTGCTTAATGAGGCTTACAGGCTGTCTGCAATTTAACGAAGGGTTTTATTAAAAATTTAGGAAGGAAGAAGAATCGACCCAAAACCGAGAGAATTTAAATGTGAAAGCTCCCTTGTTTTCATATTCCCCCCTATTAAACCGGGTGTTGCATGCCTTCTAGTAATAATGTACTCACGACACTTACAGTACTGCAGATACTACTGTAGAATCTACTGACTATCGTGGCTGGTAGCTTTAGCCGGAAACGTTGATTTTTGTGGATGTAAATGCGCGCATGCGCGAGCAACTAGTTCATTGGTAATTACAAAAAATCAGTTCCTGGCGCCTGCGTGCATTTACATCTGTTGAAATCAACGCTTCCGGTTGTAGCTATCATGGTAGCTACAACCGGAAGCGTTCATGTTCACCGGAAGCATGAAGGTACACTAAATAATAACCAGAGTGATTAGATATCTTCAGAAAATGAGATTATGAAATAAGATGTTTGTTATAGAAAAAAAGAGCTAGGTTTGTGATTTGAAATCGGTAACTCGTTTTTTTACAAAAAAAACATAATGAATCAAATAATCATTGAAAAATGGTTTGTTTTTTTCGTAAAATAAGCATAGTAATTATTAATCAACAGTTACACCATATACGCAGCCGCCAATAATTCTAGTATTGGTTTTGGATTATTATAACTTGTATTGATTTAAAGAATTATGGTTGAACCAATCATTAAATATATAAAACTTGACATTATCAAAATTCTACGCAGCTTTTTTTTTTCCAAGTTTATATCACATTTGGTATAGCGTCAAGATGGAAATTGATAGTGGATTAGCAGCTGGAATACTCCTGGAATTAAGGTTAGTTTTTGCGCCCATTTCGGGAAAGTTTTCAAACGAAACTGGCACTAACAGTTTTAAGCAATTAGCAACAATCCCACGTAACATAATTAGCGAGCTGAGGCCTCATTTGCGCCACCAAAAACATCCACTTCAAATTGCCACAGGTTTTTTTACGAGGCTTTAACGATGGATTAGCAAAATTCATTTACTTACACCAATTAATCTTCCCTTTCAAAATATACGTCTTATACGATATTCGTTGCAGGATTTAATGATTTTTTCTTCTCTTATTCACTTTTAATTTGGTATATTTATCGCTATGTATTGGATTTGCGCACGCGCTATAGTAAGTAGCTCATAAAACTAACCGCTAGTTAACTACATACTTTCAGTTAATTCAGCCAAATAAAGCGATATTTGTAAATTAACTTAAAGTGGTCAATACAGATGATCTTAAGAATCTTATACCCAACTACATCTTTAATGTAAACAACAAAAATGGGGCAAGTTATCTGCAGTGAAAAAGTTTAATAAAAATTAACATCTAGAAGTAATCTATTTTTGTCAGACAATTGGTACAAAACTTGTCTGCTATATAGGGCCAACGTTAATTAAATTACGCTACCCAAGTATTAGCGCATGACTTAATTAGAATATGGATATTGAACAGATCTCTGTTAATGTTATTTGTAGAGCAAAAATAATTTAATAAGAAATTTCCAAGGATTTTGGTTATTACAACATGCATTTAATCTGCACATAACTTCAATGGTGGTCTGGGTAAGCGACCATTAAAGAAAAGGCCTGGAAATTCGCATAGACTTGTTTTTTTAATTATTTATAAAATATGGAACTTTGTCGTGTGTTTTGTTAATTAAGAATACAACGAAGAATAGTCATTAAGGGAAACTGCTTCGTAATGCGTGGGAATTTTTTTTTGTGGACCATACATGAATGGCATACAGGGTATCATATAAGTGGAATAAGTGTGTATTCCACCATTCTGTAGAAAACACTTATGATAAAATATAAAACAGTATGGACAACAATATTAATTCTTAGAACTTTCCTGTTGATAATTAAAGCTGTTTCACGATAGTTTAATGCCTAGTACACACCACACGTATCATGAAACTGAAACAGGGTTTCACAAACATGTTTGTGATATGTGGATGCTCATCAGATTTCTGCAACTAAGTTTCATGAAACTTTTTGCCAAAAAAACGTGTTTCAGTGAAACATTTTGGCGATCCATCA
>JAUJYV010002132.1:0-13753 GCA_033995625.1 Ophyiulus pilosus
AAGTATGGCCACACAAGTGTTCGGGCAAGTATAGCCACACAAGTGTTCAGAGATGTATGGCCACACAAGTGTTCAGACATGTATGGCCACACAAGTGTTCAGGCATGTATGGCCACACAAGTGTTCAGGCATGTATGGCCACACAAGTGTTCAGGCATGTATGGCCACACAAGTGTTCGGGCAAGTATGGCCACACAAGTGTTCGGGCAAGTATGGCCACACAAGTGTTCGGGCAAGTATGGCCACACACGTGTTCAGAGATGTATGGCCACACAAGTGTTCAGACATGTATGGCCACACAAGTGTTCGGGCATGTATGGCCACACAAGTGTTCGGGCATGTATGGCCACACATGTGTTCATACATATATAATTGTTCAAGCTGGGAAAATCAAACAATCACACAGGCTAACGACATATCAAACTTGTTTGATTTAATAAAAGGGTTGAAAAGTGAGTTGAAATTAATTGCTGAGACATTACAATAGAGGAAACCAGAAGTTGAATACTTTGTTCACGACTGAACTCAGGAAGTGCATTACAGGTAGTTACAGAAATTTCCCTCAATACCAAACACAATATACGTGCACATATCCCCCCCAGAATCTGTATGTGGGGAACTGGGTGGAGTGCACTGGATTAAGTGCACTGTATGTGGTAATGACGCCATAGCCCACTTAATGACACATATGAGAGAGTAATTAATAGTCTGAGGATAATAAACTAGTCAAATTCCACTTTAGCCTCCATGGGTCTATGTCACTAGGTTAGTGGTTCCATTTCCGTAGGAAGAAAGCACTTTTTCCCAAACAATGCCAGTTAGGTTTATACTTAATATATACGGTTTGCATAGAAAGTATAGATAACATGTTCATGTTTCTTGGCGTTGCTATCGCTTTCATTTGCATTGAATCGAAACATTCCGGGTTGAAATATTACGGCATATCATCCCATGATATCAATTAAATTAGCTGGAAAAAAATTTAAGGATTTCAAATCACATCCTCTACATTTTCAAGCACCTGTCCCACAAACAAATCCACAATATTCTTCCAAAGAGCTAAATTTTTTTTTCTAGATTCACAAAAATTCCCTGTTCTCGACAGGAAATTCCAGCATAAACTGTTGTTTAATACAAATTTCAAGCATAATTCCCGACTTTAAGGTGTTAAAAATGTATGTACATTCCCCAACTTTCTCGATTTTTAAATGTTCACTGGACACCATGCATGCATGTCGTCATCGTGGGTCTAAACCTCGATTTTTGATATATATATACATGACTATTTCCCATATACAGTATGCATCTATAGGTATATGTATACTGTATGTCCATATGAGTAAATTTACGATATGCATATGTATGGCCTTTTCCATATACATGTATATTTGTTTTTCACCTGCTGCGATTTTTTTGAGTGTCTATGGTTCAAGGTCGGGTAAATATGAAAAAATATATATTTCTTATCTATTGTGTAATAATTATTTATTAATTTTGCTACGCCCTTCTCATTTAATATTAATAAGAAATGTATTACCATATACAATCTAGCCTAGATGTTCTGATATTAACACATTTATTTTGTTCAGTCTTTCTTAGAATCCTTGCTATACAACAGGATAAACGAATTATGGAGCAAATGTGAGTAATTTTTTATTTTAAACTTGGAGAAATTTTATATAGTATGTCGAATGTATGGGCATATAGTATGAGTATACATCTACTGAAGATATATATGGTTGTATATATTACATTACCATTTATTGTCAAAAATGCCATAATTAGGCATATATATATCCATACTTGACCAAATTTCTTATATGCCCATGTGGATGTCCTCAAAATTCCTTCAAAAATTGACCCCTACTCCCTTGTCCACACGGTGTCCATTTTAGCCCAGACCCCCGCTCCATCATAGATGTCCATGACTTTTTTTTGAAAAGTATGGTGTCCAGAATAATTGTTTGGACATACAAAGGCTCATTCTATAAATTTCCAAGCACCCGTAGCGCTACCAATTCCACGACATTTTTCCAGAGTTTTTTGATTAACGTAAATTTTCAGACCTCGAAGGGACATTCCAGCATAAAATTGGTGTTTAACATAAATTTAGGCATGATACCCGACTGTTTCCTAAGTTTTAAAAATGTAAGTACATTTGGGATTGGGCACACATTTCTTCTGGTGTGCTTTCCCCTTTCACTGATCTTTAAAACTTAATAAAACAGAAAAACCAAAAGCTGAAAATAACGTCATTAGTGAACGTCCAAGATGGTTTCCCCCCTCCCTCCTGTCCACATGGAGTTCACATACCAGCAGACCCCCTACCCCCCTCTTGAGGACATCCTTTTGAATGGCCCCTAAATATAGTCTGCCTTATTGTGAATCAGCAATATATAGACATATCAGAAAATTATATATGTTTATATGTGGAAATAGTTCCAATCCATATAATGTACCATATATAATGAATGTTCCCACCAAAACATCCTTGCACTAAACCACCAACATAAGTAGATGATGGCCACAGCGCCATCTGATTTTGACATTGAAATTTCAGAAACTGATTTCCATCATGGCGACTCCCTTTGGAATTGCATTACTATTCATGTAACGAAAATGCTATTTTCAACGAGACTGAAATTCCCCCCTGGAGAGTCTACGCGTGGAAATGAAGCGGGGATTTAGCGGGGGATGTAATCCAAAATGATATAAATATACTTTGAGAGAAAGGAAAGCATCAACAGCATTATTCACATGAATAATAAATGAAAAAAACAGCATGGGATCTGAGAAATGAAAAAGATTTTGCTTTTAAAGCAGATTTCCATAGGTCAAAGACAGCTACCAGGACATGTGCACCTCTCACTGCAGAAAAAACTTCTATCCATATATCCATTCGCTTAAAAGCAACAACCGATAAAGGACTACCCCTAGGGCCGGATATAAACCAAGTGATCCGGGGTGGAAAAATTATACATGATGTTTCAAAACACGGTAACATTTTTTCTGGGAGATGGAACACCAAGGAAAACAAGTTGTGTTAATGAATGTAATGTCCGCTGACATCACCTTTCGGCACTACCTATGGGCATTATGGCCGATTCACACTATCTGTATTGTTTTGTTTGTTTGTTTGTTGATTTTTAACATTGGCCTATTTCTGCAACATAGGATATAAACACCAACGCCATGGGATGAGTCTCAGGCTTTCTATCATCTACTTAGGAATTTTCCCTCCAAGGGAGGATGGGGGGGGGATTAACTTCCACCCCCTCTCGAGGGGTCTTTAACATGCAGAGATCAAGGGGGGGATTTAAAACTCATCCAAAAGAGCCGACAATGGGAATTTTTCTCACCTGTAAAAATTCCAACTGACCTCAATCTGGGTGCAAACCGACTAATGACAAAATTGACAAATGACAAAAAACAAAATTAGTGAAGTCTGTAGACTCTGCTCCCTACTTCAACAATTCGAATTGCACAGAAAAGTATGGTGCCAAATACCAGCCATTGATAAAGCACTCTTGCTAATGGCCACATTTGCTGCAGACGATACTGGGCGATTTAGAATGCCTTGTATGAGACGGCCATTACTGCTTATGATATGTTAGGATCTTTGCACATGTTTGGGGCCATTCAAAAAGGCCATCCTCAAGAGGGGGGTAGGAGGGGGGAGGGGGTATATCCATTATGGACGTCCATTAATGATGGTATTTTTCAGTTTTTGAATTTTTTGTTTAATTCAGCTTTAAAGGTGACTGAAAGTGGAAATGGACACCAGAAGAAATGTGTCGCAGTCCCAAATGTTCATGAATTTTTAAAACCTCGGGAAAGTCGGGAATTATGTCTAACTTTGTGCTAAATACCAATTTGATGCTGGAATTTCTCTTCGAGGTCAGTAAATTTCTGTAAATCAGAAAAATCTGGAAAATGTCGTGGAATTGATAGTGAGGCGGGTGCTTGGAAATTTATAGGACGGGCCTTTGTATGTTCCAACATATTTTTTGAACATCCTACTTTTCAACAAAAAAATTAAAGACGGCCATGAAGGGAGTGGGGTATGGGCTAAAACGGACACCGTGTGGACAGGAGGTGGGATGGGGAAGTCAATTTTTGAAGGAATTTCGAGGACATCCTGTTTGAATGGTCCCTTACTGTTTGTGATATGCTAGGATCTTTATACATATTTGCCAATCATTGCTTCATCGTTTTCACGCATGGTGTGTTAATGGTGTTTGTGGCGGCAGCTTTGGGTACCTGTTGCAAATAACTAAACATGTTCACAGCGAGTTTGTCAGCTGAGCTTGTATTCTTGTTATCTCCCATAACAATTTTCAGTTTTTAAACTACAAACGTGTACTCATGTATACACGAGAATATATAAATTTTCCACCTAGCTTTATGTTATGAATAGACATATAAGCAATATTTTAAATGGTATTAAACATTTCATAAAGCTCTCAAATTAAGGAATAAAAAACTAATGAGGACATACATGCTTTAGTAAAAAACTTAAATATATATTTCTTACAAAAATAATAATAATAAAAACATTATATTATATAACTTTCTAGAATTTACTGAATAAATAAAGTAGAGATGCGAAAAACATATTTATGCACAAGATTTCATATTTTTGTAAGTACAAAAAAAACTTGTTGATGTTCGATTTGTTTCTCGCTAAAACATCAAAATGTTCTTTAATTAGGGAAGTTATTTTGTCACAAAACATAACTAACATTCACAAAAACACAGCTGGTTATGTAAAACTACAATTTTCCGCCAACAAAATACTGATATGTACTAGATAGAAATGTTACAATGTTAGTGTAACAATACAAATGTTAATGCAGCGATAAGAATGAATAACAAGAGGGAAAGCAGGGTTATTTTTTTTTAAAAATTTCGTTAAACTACGTGTAACTATAGTTTATAATGTCTTTGACACAATTTTGAAACTAACCTTCTTTGAAGCATTCGCAGCGTCTATGGACTGCAGATCTTCATTACTTAAACCTCCAAAGACATAAATAAGATTTACAGTTTTCCTTAAACTATAAAACTTTTGAATTACAAATCCCACAAGAAAATAAAAAATAGATATTGTTTCTTTATATAATATGCTATTACTGTACAATATACGTATGTCATTCAGGGTCAACAATGACCAGAAATCAAAACTGCAAAAAACTACCTGGGCCATATATACCATATTATGCCCCTCATATGACGATGTGTCATATTCCATAGCAATAATGTCCATACACGATAATGCACGTCTGAAAACATCAATGACCATATGTATATGGAACAAAACATGACCATATATAATTATTAACATCTACTTGTATGTGGGGCCAATATTCGTATAAAAGATCACTAATGATCCATATGCATGTATAGTCATACATGTATAAGGACATACATGGTTATTCCGTAGCATACACATATGTATGATCATTCATTTCCGTAAATGTATTCATGGATACAATTTTATGATCAATTTGTATTTAGCATATCCATGACATTTCCCATATACAGACATGTGTCAAGTTTTCACACTTGGGTCCATATACATGGAAGCATCTCAAAAATGGTACATACATGAATGTATGGAAGGATATTTCTGATACTTCCATATATTCTATTTCCCATATACAGTATATATAACCAGGTAATGACCGATTCAAGTCCATTGAACTATTTCATTAGCCATATTTGCCAACTAAACAATTTTCTGCAGTTGTCTCAACACGAACTGGCAAATGACGTGCAGAAAATTGCATCTTATGGACGGTGTAATCACGCGAAATTTGGTGTAATGACGGTCCATATCCATTTTGTTAACTTTCATATCACAATAACTTAGTTGGCAAGCGTTCAAAATGTTGTGAAATTAGTACGAAATGAGTTCTTGCTCAGTGGTGTGCAGTGTGGCGATCCAGACAAAGTGGACAACTCTCAGAAATAAGCGAAATGATGCATAATAATAACAAAATAACTGCAGGAAGTTTGTGAAGATTTCGGAAGGAAAGTTCCAAAAACGTGTTCAATTAATAAGAGAGTCATAAGAGAGGCAAAAGTTTGAGATGACTTATGATAAGACACCCCAGGCCTCCCATGGCCTACTGACCAAATTATATCAGGGAGTAACAACCCTTCCAAATACTGAAAAGAGTTACCTTCATCCTCACCACAGACAAACTTCACTTGTTACACAAGCTTACAACTGCTTGAGCAATTTCCAAAAATAGAAATTTATGCGAACGTTATAATACTTGTTGAGAAATTTGAACTAATTATTATTTTTTATCTCTTTATTATCATTACAGTATCATCATTCGACGATGGCGTTCTTACAGCAAGAATCGTTGGCGGTCAAGTAGCAAGAAACAGGGAATTCCCCTATATGGTAAAGTAGTGTAAACTACATGTTATGTAAATTAATGAATGCCCTTACTGCACTTTTAAGATATTCCTGGTGTTTCATATAGGTGTACAAATGTAAAAACATGCATGTATCATCCTTGTATGTAAAATACCTTAAGTGACGTTTCAAAAATGATACCTGCTTAAAGGGGAGATTGCGCCAACCAACGTCTTTATACTGACCTTAACTGTAATGGCGGGAAAGGAGGAGCATATGTTGTGCAAAATATTTAAGACGTTTCCTGTGTTGTACAACATATTTAAGATGTTCCTTATATTGTGCAAAATATTTAAGAGGTTCCCTATGTTGCACCTATTGCTGTACTCTATTGTATGGACACAAATCATATCCAACACAATTTCTTTCACTTGAACTTGGTCAGATGTTCAAATGACCCACATTCGCCATATTCATCAATGTGCAACTCAACCTTTCATCAAGATAAATTATGTTGTGCGACAAAGTAGAATCCAAAATACTGCACATTTTAAATTCAGAAATGTTGCCCTCTGGGTGAGGGAAGGTTGCAATTAACAATAATAAAAAGTAACCTCAATTTCGTTAAAAGTGTTGTAAAACAAGTTGAATATTAACTCGTTCAATCCTTATATCTCTTTTGTACTGTGACTATCAGAATGTTACACTATCACTAACTTAACGACGTGCAGACGTAAATTATAAAATTTAATGGTGGTCATTGACTGAAAAAAGGTTCTAGACAGGAAAAATAGAGTTGACCTATGTCACATTTTGCCAAACATGACGGGCTTACAAATGCCGCATGACTTCGTGCCACCACTACCACCAAAGGTCATGCACCTTTGGTTGAAACAATGATGAATAAAACAAACAAAAAAAGACATTTTCCCACGAAAAAATCATTAAACAATGATAAACGTGCAAGACTACAATGTATAGCAAACATATTGAATTCCCTGGTGAATGCTCCCAAGGCATCATATATGGGAAATGCCATATATGGAGATAATCCAATCCATGTTCATAAACGACCATACATCTCCATTTGTGTAAAATTTCTGTTATCTCCATATATTGTATGTATGTTCAATTCAGATTACTATAATGGAAAATACCATGGACCAATTTGTTTACTTGGGTCCCTGAGTTTTCCAATGTTGGATTGATCATGGTGATGTCACTGCCTGGCTATCAAGATCACCTGCCCATATTCCATTTGATGTCAGTTGATAGATTGCATGCTTATCTAAAGTGGTGGTTTTGCTGATTTTGTATCCCAGTCATGACTATTGGGGATTTTTCGGATGGGTGTCCTTAGGTCGAGAGTTTAAACCTAGATCCTTTGTGGATACACTTGCTCTAAAGAAAGTTAAAGTCCCCTTGGAAGAAATATTGTAACCCATGCAGGCACAATTTCCAGGTAGGTGATCATCTTGCCCAAGCAATGACATTATGCCCTTACAGTTGAATAAATCATCATTGTTAAAAATCAAAAACTCCTACACATTTTTTTGTTTGTGGGGTTGGATGAAGAGCAACACATGGACTTTTTTGAAAAGTTTTGTTCAATTCAACTCTTTTTTCAGGTAGCGCTGAGATCCAGAAGTGGCAAACTTCTCTGTGGTGGAAGTCTGATCAACTCTCAACACGTGCTGACAGCAGCACATTGTGTCCAAAAGTAAATACCAAGAAAATAATTTTTTTGTTTACATAATAATTAGAATTTCTGTATCTGAAGCCTTTTGATCCTTTATCACAGACAACGTTTTGTACCCTAATGCTTTGTGCTCAATTTTGCATTTCAGCGTTAACCCAGCATTCATTAGAGTCATGTCTGGGACTCAAAAACTTACAGATTTCAATTCGGGAATCGAACGTGGGGTGGTTCAAGTCTGGACGAATGCAGGTTTTGACTTCAATTCCTTCGACTATGACGTTGCCGTTCTAAAACTGAGTACGCCTTTGACCATATCGGCTACTGTTCAACCAATCTGCTTGTCGTCAAACAAAAATCGCTTCCATGGACGACAAGCCACTGTCATTGGATGGGGTCGAAGAAGGGAAGGTAAGCCACCATTTATGCAAAAATTGCAACACTGCTTGGTGGTGTATGGCATTTTCACAATGCCTTGGTAGAAAAATTATATAGGGCAAATATTATATATGAATTTAATGGTATATTGTAAGACAAATGCCATATATGGGCATAAATTTGCATAGAAACTGAGTAGGGTGAGACAGTGACATTGTTAAATAGTTCTTGGCTTGACATATTTAATTAAAATGCCTTTACTTATTACTATATAACAACAAACTATGGGGAAATCTCTGTGGGGTAAACTGAGACAACTGATTTAGACAAGGTGAGACACATTCACTTAGCAAGCTTAAAATTTGCATTTTTGTATTTGTTGTTCACTTTGATAATTATTAATTTGAATGTCTAACATAGCGAAATGGATAAAAATGAGTCGAAAATATTTTAGAAAAATTTAAATTGAACGATTTTAATTATCTTTTTAAAGTATAATAAATTCATTTCATCATATGTCAGTTGCAACACAATGCGTTTTTAAGTCTAACAATGATAAATACAATTAAGTTACTATAATCTATTTGCACAATTTTGTCTAATTCATGAAGTGTCTTACTTTACCCCAGGAGTGGGGATTCAATTTTCAAACGATAAAATTTTACAGTAGATTTGATGGAATTCGCTTCATAGCATTTTCCCACCCAGTCACTTAATTAGTTAAACCACATATTCTTACAATTTTAGATCAAAAGGACAATTATTGAATGCATAAAAAACGTTTTAGTAAAAAATGTCTCAATGCTCCCCAGTCTCCCTTTGCAAATATATTTCCAATATTTGACCATACATGTCCGAAATAGTTACAGCGATTGGAAAGTCAATATGTCCATGCAACTGGAAAGTATGAGGCTGTAGAAGTTTATTGATGCATGGAGATACAGTCCATATATTGCATAATTCTATATAAAGGCCTACTGCATGCATATCCATGTTTGTGCATGGCCCCCCTACCATATGGCATTTATTTGCTGACTGTAGGGTACTGAGTTGAATTGAATTGTGCTATATAACATGCAATGTTCCTCTAATATTTGTAACTCTTGCCTTGATCCATATCCAGCCGACAGCAGATCCTCGAACAACTTACGGAAAGTGAACGTACCAGTGGTCAACACAAGAGCATGTCAAAGGTCATATCGCCATTTTCGAGATATCACGGAAAACATGCTCTGCGCAGGACTTCGGCGTGGTGGCAAAGATTCTTGTCAAGTAAGTCAAACAAACACTAATGCAAATTCTTTGAAAATCAAAACAAAAATTTATGTGGCATATCTGTTTTCAAGGGGGATTCTGGAGGACCGATGGTTCTGAAAACTGGTAGCAAAGTGGTCCAACTTGGTATAGTGTCTTGGGGCAATGGATGTGCCAGACCTGGCTACTATGGCGTATACACGAGGATAGCCAACGTCCTTCCATGGATCAAAAGATTCACGACAGTGCAGGAATGCTCTTGACCACTGTCTTGCAAGTTTTAGAAACATGTACTTTGGTGGAAAAATTGCATATGGTAGTATGTATCAGATTCCAAATGTCTGGAAACGTTTATGTCCTTCATAAGTCTGACAACCTTATGGCATTTTCCAAATGTAATTTTTCCACCCAAGGTAATTTTAGCACTGGTACTCGCATATTGTGATGCCACAAACCACACCTGCCATTTCATCCCATATTCAGACATGAGGGCATTGCTTTCTTTTTAAAGTTAATTTTGCATGTTTTTATAGTGTAGAAAACACGTGTGTATATACCAACTCTGACACTTCATATACATTTAATGAGTGCCTAAGTGAAAATATATATGGCAACATCTTCCATATTCTATATATGCCTGAAAACATTTGTTCATACTATATACGGAATTTTATGACGTTGTTCATATATGACAGAAAACATGGCCTACAATTAATATTTATGGTCTATATTGCATTTTATGTTATTAGCCATGTATGACCATATATATATTGCAGGATACATATGGACATACTTGTATATAGTATTATATAAATATGGCAAGATGTCGACATGTATGGGCATGTCCATATGTGACATTTTCATATACAATTGTTCCATTGTCCACCTGGAGGTTTCACTATAAGCATATTTCTAATTGCTGTTACATGCCAGTCAAAACGTCGTCTAAAATAACCAAACTGTGGTTAACTATATCTAATCACCGACGTCGTTAAAATTGTTCGTAAATCTACTTATTAACTGACGTACGTGATTATACAAATATAAGTACATCGACCTGAGATTAAATTTAACCGGAGCGGCGTTTAGCGTTAACGGCCAAAGCACCTGTTATATTTTTAAGAATTCCATGTTGTTATAACCGACCAATAAAGTTGACTTTTGATAAAATTGATATTTTCGCAAACTTTTTGAAGAGAAAATCGTAATTTCAGAAAACACCATGTGTGGTCAAGTTTTGGATTCATAAGCTAAATCTACATAGAAAATATATGTATGGTACATTGCAAAAGTTTAGAAGTTGATGATAGTTGTGGATAACATTTAATATTAAAATATATGTAAAACTACGATGAAAGACAAATAAATAAACCTTTTAGTTTGAAGGAATTTCGGAGGCGTCGGTTTAGAATGGTCCCCTAGTGGATTCTATGTCAAGAAGATTGGCTGACAGCATTAAACATAAGGGTGGTCCTACAAAACAATAATTATCATCAAAATACTTTTAAATTCAATTTTACAATATTTTTACAAAAAAATAACCAATTTAAAGCACTTGTTTTTGTTAATTAGTCATTAAGGTCCCTTGACCATCTCAAAGAAACAGATGTTGTATCAAAGAACGTTTTGGGTACCCAAGAACCTGTGCCGAAATGTTGAAACAATGTAGGTCACAAAAGGTACAATATACTACGTGCCTTTCTTCAATTAAATTGACACAGTTCACACTCAAGTGTGAAATGTGTCCAAAGAACCTTTCAAGCTTCAAACACCTTTATTTTTTAAAGTCATCTCTCGATTTTTGGTTGGTTCCATAATGCAGAAAAACCTGCAGGACCCTTCAATAGGAAGTGCTATCGTATTGAGACCCTATCTGTATGGCCCACAACCATGCCCCCAAATGGGCCCATCGTTTCAGCAAAATCCCCCAGAGATTAGACACTTTGCTGCCTAAACGGCGTTCTCTAATTTTACTTCATCACTCACAAAGCCCAGCAAGTGTTCCACAGTGGTAGTTACCATGCATGCATATCACTCATCCAATGCCAATAATTTTAAGAAAATTAACAATTTTCTATTCATTTAAACAGTTGAGAAGAATCCTTTCAGACATTGCTGACCTGGCAAGTTCCTTCTCAAGCCGCAGCACCATGGCCAGACATGTATGCTAAATATTGAAAATATGCATGTTCTCAATGCTGTCCTTAGACATTTTTAAAAACAGGGGGCCTTTTTAGCTACCATAAGGAAAAGTAATACAAGACAAGAAAATTCGACCACAGCTTATTTTGAATTGTGAAGGGTCGAAGCTACAGGGACAGGGCCAAAGCTATACAGGGGCAGGGCCGAAGTTGCACAGACAAGGCCGAAGCTAGAGGGACAACGCTACAGGGACAGACAGGGACAGGACAGAACACGGACAGAAGACAGATGAGACAGGAGATCACGGACAGAAGACAGATGAGACAGGAGATCACGGACAGAAGACAGATGAGACAGGAGATCACGGACAGAAGACGTTAGAACAGAAAATGACGGACAGTCTAAAAGGCAGCGCCGAAGAAACAGTATTTTTAGTTTTCTTTTCGCCTGATTTTAAGTTGTCTAAACGCATTTCGACGATTTTCGGAAATAAATTCGCTTTCTTTCACTTCACACACTCTCACTTGTTGTAACGGAGCCAAAGCTTTTGGGACAGGGATGATTCATCAGGGCGTTCTGGGTTCACAGAATCTATTGGCTCGGTTTCTCTAACCCTGTAGCTTCGGCTCGGTTTCTCTGACCCTGTAGCTTTGGCCCATTCACACTGACCCTGTAGTTTCGGTCCGTTCACATTGACCCTGTAGCTTCGACCCGTTCACACTGTCCTTGTAGCTTGGGCCCTGTCACACCGACCCTGTTGCATTAAATTGGCACTGTAGCTTGGGCCCTGTCGCAATGACCCTGTTGTACGTATTAGTACTGTAGAAGCTACATTACCAATGTAACAGAGTCGGTGTGAAAGTGTGAATGTGAACGGGCCAAAGCTACAGGGTCGGAGGAACAGAGTAAAATGGATTATGTGATTCCAGAAAGAAGAACATCAGAGCCCACATGAGTGAAACGCGAAGGGAGTGTTGTGCAGCAGTGTATCACTGGTTATTTTTTTCCATCTGTGAGCATATATATTTTGTAATTTACAGGCTACGGATTCATTACACTTGTATGCATTGATGTTTCGTAGCCAACCCATCGAGATTACTGTATGGAGATTTCATCTCATTGATAAAGTCGGTATCCTACGGGTAAAATTTATTAACAATTTTTTGTACCAATGAAATATGAAATTTTATGTCTTGTCTAATTCTAAGGACAAATTCTTTCCGTTTCAGTTGGCTGAAAAATGCTTCATTTATGGAATTATGATTTACACTATGCCAATTCATCGTAAATGTGATACTGCTCACGATGCACTTGTGTGTCCAAACATTAAATTAAAAATGTAAACCATTTATTTAAATTAAAGCAACATGACGTGAAATCTGGCCACATTGTCTCTCTTCATCTCTTGACACAATAGACAGTTTGGGCCAACCAATGTCTATACTGACCTTAAATGGCGGGAGGGGAAGACCACACATGCTCACTCATGACGTTCAGTTAGTTCATTCGGTAGTTCATGTCAGTATAAAGACGTTGGCTTGCACAAATTGTCGTAAAATATAACGTAACTATTACGCAAAGCAGGAAATTATATTGTTAAGGCTAGTAACCATTTCATAATGGAATTAACACTCAAATTATGGCATTCTCATAGCATGTACGTATACTGATATACTAAGGCTTTAAAACCATTATTTCAAGGTGCATACGTACACCTACTCTAAGAATTGTTGAAAAGTCATTCAAATATTAAAAACATCATGATACAACCATAACACATTAAAATTGTTAATATTTAAAGTTAGGTTTGGCCAATATAAGTTTTCAACGATGGGCTAATAGAGAGTTTGAGCCATCCAACGTTAACGAAACGATAACGATAACTTTAACGAGAAACAGCGCGGGAAGCCCGG
>JAUJYV010002133.1:0-13733 GCA_033995625.1 Ophyiulus pilosus
AAAATTCTAATCTAAACAGTCTCATTTATTTGGCTTTGCAAAATGTATGGTACAATAGCCACTCGCACATTCGTATATTCCAGTTTTGCCTACAAAATGTGTCCACTACAGTTGGAAAGAAGCATACAGATAGGTACCTTCAACGAGAGGCTAGTAGTCACAGCCGGAAACGTTTATTTAGACGGATGTGAATGTGCGCATGAGCGATGAATGGATTTTCTGTAATTACTGGTGAATCACGCATGCGTGCATTCGCATCCGCTAAAATAGACATTTCCGTCTGTAGCCAAAAGCCTCTCACTTTAAGGTACATATTGAATTTCTTAAGTATCCAACTGGCAACACAATCCCAAACACGACATTCATAAAATTGCGGTGTTAAATCATGTTATACTAGATTTTTATGCCACTATAAGAATTCTACAGGGTATCAGTTTTTTGTCCAGGATATTTTAAGCTGAATGGTTTTATAGATCACAAGGCATACTTAATCTGGTAAATTGACCGTTGTAATCTGGGTATTTTTTGTTACTCCTACCACATGAGCATTTTAGTCTATTAAATTGAACCGAATTGAAATAAAAATTGATACTAAGAACTGACTAAAGCATAATTTATTGATCTTGATTTTATGAAATTAATTTGAATTGCCTTTTTTTTCTCCTTTCCGTTAGGATGAAGCGAGTGGTAGAGGTTACTAGTGCCTCTGAAAAAAAGTTAAAAACAGGGTCTGATGATGAAACTGTAGAAAATGTGGCAAAAGCTGTGGCCGAGAGCATCGAAGGCCCATCTGATATGACGGGAGAAATGTTAGAATCGGCAACAGACGCAAATGTCGAGTATCGTGCTGTGGTTGGAAACTCTGTTGATGACGAGTTTGGGTAAGATTGCAGCCAACGGAATTTTTAAAAAAATGTCGCGACCTAAAATGAATTAAATTTGTATATTTACTATTCAGGCAGGATGACAATCAAACTCTGCATGTTATTGCGCAGCACATGGACATTACCGATCCCTTGTCTACTCTAAGATCTCTTTTGGAACAGAAACTTGGACTTGAACTTTCCGATCATACATTTTATCTACAGGATGTACACGAGGTAAGACTGCAAACATTTATTTCCGATTCTGCCGTTTGTTCGGACCGGTTTATAAGGCCTCGTGTGTTTACAAAATTTCCTCAATAAATAATCCGTGTTATAATTCTTAAAGCTCGATTCATGCAAAAATTTGGTGGACCAGTGTGTAGAAGGCGAAGGGTTAGTTCAAGTAAACGTGGAAATATCGTCAAAAGGAGGTACAAATTCCAGTTTCGCTATAGCATTAGCACTATTTTTCAATAAATTTTACGACCCATCTCTTTAACTAGCAATAAATGTTGGAGTATTTACATTTTTTAATTCCTTCACACATTTGTTTTGGTATTTTGCGTATAGGCATAAGAAAAATAAACATAGTCGATGTTTTGAAACCAGCCGAAGAATCAGTTGAAATGACATCAATGCAACAAGGTATTTTACTTTTTCATCATGCTATCGAGTTATATAATCGTGTGACTGCTTTACAAAACACACAACATTTTGCCATAAATGCTAACAGTTTGACTTAATGTGTATTGGACTTACAGATGATGAACAGAACGAACAAGCTAATCCAGAAATTTCAAAAATAGGCATTCCTGTTGAAGAAGATAATGTCGTCAGATGGGTCGTGTGTACGCAGTTTCGAAAAGAGCAAGAGCGACTTAAAATTCCATTCGGTATTAAAACATCGTGATCTATAATTTCATAGCATCCTCGTCGATACTCGAGCGTACTCACCTATTTTTTTTTATGAAACAGATCCAATTGCTTGGAATATACTTCATGTTAGGATATGGATTCAGTGGGCCATAAAGCAGTTTTCTCTTCATGGAGTGAAGGCAGACAATTGGAATATGACTGGGAGGCACTTGTGTGAACTAAACCATACAGAATTCTTGAAGAGAGTTCCTTTTGATAAAGGAGACCTGTTTTGGACGCATCTGGAGTTGCTAAGAAAGTGCAAATTTGTTGGTAGGTCAACCTTTCATAAAGCTTTTCAAAAGATAAACCTGCCGTATTAAGTTGCCGTATTTTGCATTTGTTTCAGCTGTCGTTCAACAGCCTTCAGCAGGAACATTGGGAAATGTTGTTACGCAAACTGGCGATGGTATAAAACTGCGTATTATCTAATTTGACACGAGGTGTTTGGCATTGAACATTAGCGTTTTTGTCCGAATGGAAAGATTTGTTGAAAATGCATTTAATAATATGATAATTTCTGTCCCAATAAAATGAAATTTTACTGCTGATTACTTATAAGAAAGTGTACGATGGTTTAATTTACGTTTTCTTTACATTATCTTGGTAACAATGACAAATTGCATATAAAAGACTGGGCTATTATTTTCTGTATATTGAAATGTTGCCAGACACCTTAGTTGTTCATTTAACATTGAATATTACGTTTCATTACTAATATATCGACATGGCCTTTAGGTAAAGTTACAAAACCTTTCTCAGTTAAGGGTCGACCTAGGTCACCGAAAATTGGAATGCCTAGAATTGCCGATGGCCAGAACATTCACGCACCACAACCCGGCAATCGTTCCGGTAAGAATTCTGACATATATGCTTAATTTGGTAAATTTAGCTATTTTTTTAAGCTTTAGCTAATTCATTTTCGATGAAGGATACCGTTAGAACTGTTCGTTTTTAAATCATTAGGGAATAACGGACAGATACAGCTCTGGCAGTTCCTTCTAGAACTTCTAACAGATAAGGACCATAGAGAGGACATTCAGTGGATAGGCGAAGAAGGAGAATTCAAGCTGAATAACCCTGAAATGGTGGCCCAACTGTGGGGACAAAGAAAAAATAAGCCCACGATGAATTACGAGAAACTAAGTCGTGCACTGCGGTATTATTACGACGGTGATATGATAGCGAAGGTATGTTTTCCCAGTATTTAAGCACGGGGAACCCTCTTTTTACTCGGAGAAATACATTCAGAATAAAACAAGCTTAAGTGACCATGAACAGTTGTTCCAAAAATTACATAAGGGGTAGAATTTCCAACAAAAACTCCATTCATTCAATTAATTGTATGTATGGATTTTACTTTCTTAAAGCTAACGTGTCAAGTAAAAGATAGCTTATCCATCAAAACGAAATCTTTAAATTTCCTTTTTGATTTGCCGTTGAAAATCGTTGTCGATTGTTACTAACAAGGACGAATCAAAAGTCGTTTTAGCAGAATTTTGATATTACTGGATTTTCGATGGAAGAACTTGAACATTGAGTATTTGTTCGTTTAACTTTCAGGTTCATGGAAAGCGATTTGTGTACAAATTTGTTTGTGATCTCAAGACTCTGCTCGGCTACAGTGCGGCCGAATTGAATCGATTGGTAATAGAGTGCCAACAAAAGAAACTGGATAAAATTCGGAATAATTTTATTCCGAACAAGAGATTAACGCTTTCCAAAGTTGGTTCCTGATAATGGTAACGTAGTTTTATTTTTCACTACAAATTTGTATGTGCAGAGAGCTGAAAGGTTATTTTCTGAGCAGAGGCACAAATAGGTGCCTCGCTTCTCGTTGTGTTTTCTAAGTGTAATTCGATTGATGAAGAGCCGGATGATGACTGTAAATACGTCGCTAATAAGTGTAATAACAGTGGGTTGAACTTGTAACAAAGATTTGTACATATGGTAATCACGGTGCAAAATATATTGCATTGCTGTGCACGGTTAACACAAGCACTTATTTTCGAGGCCTTAAATATAGGCTACCGCTTACCTGATTCTTTTTGCATATGATAAGGGTCTTAACTAACAAGAAAATGGCATTCCATTTTCATTTTTGACATGTGTACGTTCCATACGATGTAAAATGTAAATATTCTATGATTTATAGAAACACGCACACATTCACCGTACGATAAATGCATTCGGTGCATTATCAAATACAACCCGTTTTTCCCATTCACGTCAATTGTTGATGTATTTTTGAGAAAAAAATATTAACAGCAAGATCATAACTGGTGCTGCAACACAAACTAATTTCTGAAATATTTAACAGTTTATTAGACAATTTTATGTGTCGTTCAAAAATAGTCGGTATCATAAATTTACTTATTGCGAGGTATTCAAAAATATAATTGACAAATTTGTATCATCATTATTTAAAGGACAGTCATCTGATTTATATAAGCATTACAACAAGGTTTGACACAATAATGGAAGCACTAACGAATTTAGAGATAAATTTGCTTTTATTGGTAACATGTAAGAACTTGATTTCATAACAATTGTTCTTCTTCGGTTTATTTACACTGGAGAACATGTATTGTTGTTACGCGATAGTTCTTCCAAAAATCGGCCTTCCTCTCTTCACATCTATTCTAAATTACCAAAAAAAATACAAGCAAATTCAAAAACTAATCCTAAGTTGTTACAAGTGTTTTCATCCTTGTGTCCGCCCCTTGCAAGTGCAAATCTAAAAGTTATCATCATTAACGACCCATCCGTTAAACTGTTTGCAAATTTAGTCTTCTAAGAGAAGCAGGAATATCTATATTTGCCATCATTTAGATGCCTCCTTTACCTTATTTGTCTGATAATGATTGCACATAGCTTCTCAGGATATGTACACTATTCCTGCAAATTCAGTACTTTTGATATGGAAGTGTGCATGCAAAATAGGTTCCTGGTATATTTTTTTTTTGTTGAAAACTTGGACAATCTTTGAATATTAATTATTTAAATGAATATGCCATCATTGTTTGTGATTTTATGAAATGCTTTTTAACACAATGGTACATGGTTATGAATTGGCGTGAAGGGATTAATAATTGTGATTAAAACAACTCTGATCATATGTCTTTTTTGTGTCGTACTATCCAATGCTGAAGGACGAGGAGAGCAGATTTTGTGCCAGCCAGTGCAGACAAAAACACGGTTCGAGATAAAGGAGACTACAAAATTTAGGAAAAAATTGAAAAGAGGAAAAAAAGCATCGTTTTCATAGGATTTCAAGATGTAAGTATTTTTAAGTTTCTTGAATTCTGCTGATGACCGCCAAAAAGCTTTGGCACCCGGCTGTGTGTTGGACCCTCCTGAGATATAACATTTTACCGTTGGTCGATTTCAGTACCTGTATCTGGAAATTCTACCTGCAATGGGCACTACGGTGACCGGGCAGCTTCGACCAGGACATCTTCGACTAGTGTAATCTTCGAAAGTGGAAAGTGTGCCTTTTAGGGCCTTAAAAAGGCCTCTTAAACTTAAAAGGGAACTAAACATACACTTCTAAAGTTCCCTTTTAAGTTTAAGAGGCCCTAAAAGGCACACTTTCCCTAGGTGCCGCTATGCATTCTGGGATACTATGTTCGAAGATTACACTAGTCGAAGATGTCCTGGTCGAAGCTGTCCTAGAACCGGGCACTACACCCCTGAGGTTTTTGCTATTGCTACACAAATTATGTGCTAATCAAGGAGGATACCCAATACCTAGCTGAAGTTTCTGATGGAACGGTAGCCTTTATGTAGGGCTTGAAGATAAAAGATGGTCCTTCCCTGATTCAATTGGGTCAGTGTCATGAATGACCTAAAATGGTCCCTAGAGATAAATAGGAGGCTAAGCCAAAGATGTCCTGGATGAGGTTGGAGGGGAAAGGGGGTCAATACCATCAGTGAGTCCTTGTATCCGTCTGCTCTGATAACCATATATTTCGCGCCTTAAAATCATTAGTCCTTGAAATTCTACGCTAAAACACATAATGGAATTTATTGACAAACAATATCTAAAGAAATAAAGTAAAAATAAGAAATTTAAAGAAAAAAAAATATTAATAGCGCGTAGCCTTAAGGTGAAGCGCCTTACATAATAGCCGTTGAATAATCGATGCACGAGCGGCATCGATGTTTGAATTCGATAACACGCTCGTGCTCGGCCATTTGCAAATTTTTGTTGGGGTGATTAGGTATTATTCTACCTAGAGCTATTTACTTTTTTTTATAAACGCAACCGTTATCCGTGCAGTTGCTGCAATTGAATACAAGAAACGCAAGACGGACAGTTTGTTTGGGCAATGGTAACTCAAGATATTAGAATAAATCGTTCCATTTATGTAAGTGACCCTTCCTGTCCGCCATTGGCAAATTCGACGGTAGGATCGGCCATGACAGTCGAGCAATCGTCTGGAAGACAAGAAAGTGAAACGCAGGTAAATGTTTTGAATTTTTATCCTTCGGGAATGCGAGTGTTTTTGTTTTTATTTTAACGTATTCCATACTTTTGTTACGTAATCGCGATGTGTACTTTTAGTTTTAACCTTGAGCTATAGCGCAACATTGGTCGTGAATTTCCTTCCTGTTTGTTGTTCTATGTTTTTTTTTTTTTAGTATAAATGTGCGTTCATTTCTAGTCTTTAATCAGTTTCAACAAGTTCACTTGACGCTATCTAATGAGATTTTATTTACATATTTAAATTACTTTCTTTTAATTTACGAAACCGCTACAACGATCTTCGATGAAAATTCGGGTTAGTTCCAAAGGTCATTTGGGGGCGCCTTGATGGTGTTTACTTTAATTTTAATAATCGTAAAAACATTACAGCCATATCATGACAATATTATCAGGCGCGCATCCATTTTTTAATTAGAAAAAGTGGATGATAGTAAGTATTTCAGTCGTAGCTCAGTAAACAATTATCACAAGTTACAACTTGGTACTGATTTGATTCCGTTTGTTGATTAATCCAAACTCAGTGTCCACATTCAGTGTTTATAAACATGTCCATCGCCTGAACAGTAGATACTAGTAGATTGGTTTCATGAATTATTAGACGAACCCTGCTAGGTAGGATCTGGGAGTGGATAACTGCTGGGATCTATTCTGGTACGTAGGTCCGGGAAGACCGGCCGACTGACCCCACTGATATTCTGAGGCGATCTGCTAGGGCCTCTGGTAGCAACTGAATGGCCGAGTCTGCCGGGATTTGTGGGTCCCTATGTTTCTGGACTTCATCCCTTGGAAGTTTTAAGCGAAAGACATTTTTATGTGTCTTTAGTATTAATTGCTAATTAGGATCTGAAACATAATAGATAAATTGCAATATACTGTAGCTAACCCTCGTTAAATTTCAGGTTAAGGACCAGCATGTCCTTGAAGACTTGTTCAGTTCGTATTATAGATTATGTAACGTCTGACCACGCACTTTATTATTTAATGTTTCTGTCTTCAATATGGATTACAACTGAATTGTTATCAGTGTTATTCATTCTTTAGAACAAAATCAGAATATTGTGATAAGCTGGCTGATCTCGTTTGGTTTCTGATTTATGCCATTCCACATAATGATGCACACAAACTAATCTGTTCATTTTTCCATGTTAATGATCTAAACCAGTTTCAATTATACAAATTGGATTACACAAGTCACTGGATTGTGAATTTATTTGGCTTGTAGAGTTGGTTGAAAACGTTTGCCTGGTTGCGTTTATTTTTGTTGCAAAACTTTAAATTTGCCAATCTGACTGAATTTCTGATCACCGAAGAGTATGCAGAATTTTGAGGAAATTCTAGAAATTATATCAACTTGAATTCATAGTTGATTGCTATCAATCAAAAGCTCAGTGCTAAGTATGTAAAATGAGTACGATTTACGTTTAATCTTGACTAAGCTTAGCAATGAATACAGCAATGGAATAGTTTTGTGACAGGACAAGACATGTTGTTATCCTGATTTGAGCTTAGTAATTATAGTAATTATTACAAAGCTATAGAATATACATTATTATTAAAATTATCTCCAATGTGATCATTGCTGTAGCCTAGTGTTCTTAATGGGACAATTACAATTTTTTTAAAACACCTGAAGCTTTATCAGTTTCTTTAAAGTCCATTGAGAATGAATCAGAACTGCTAACGTGGCTGATGCCATCATAATGAGCAAGCAATTCAGTCGGTTTTCAGAAACGCCTTCTCTGGTTATCGTCTTCCAACTTCTTCATCTACTTTCCATTTAGGGCCAACCCATTTATCGTTTGCCAGAATCGGCATTAACAACACAAACATTGCGCTAGCATGATGGCTGACACAGTTTGTAGACCACCTTCGCTACATACGTTCATTGAATGAGTGGCTTGTAAATGTAGTTCTCTGGTAAAAATAGCATCTGCTTGGGCGATTTTCTGAAATAGAAATACTCTTCATTCGGGGCAGTTCCTACTGTGAATGATACACGGGTTATGCGGTTCCCGTTTTCTCTCCGTAGCATCATCTGTTCAGGCCTACATTTCATGTGTGCGTTATTATGGAATTCGGTATTTGGATAACTTTCTCCGCAGGATTGCTAGGAACGATTAGCATCAACTGAGTTTTTGTTTTGCTTTTTTTACTTGTCTGCATTAACGACACTATGCCGGTTACTCGCTCTGCAGAACTCGTTTCTGAAACCATGTTGAATCGTTCTTCTTGCAATGATCTCGGTGGGCTTTGTGATTCTGCGAATGCTTCTAAGCACACTAATTCTCCCGATTCAGTGATTCAGGAGTCCAGAACGACTTCAACGGCAAGAGTGTTGGTTATTGTAAGTATTTCAAGAGCCATCGGCACATTGTTTTATTGCCCTGAAGTTTTTCCTTAAAACGATTATAAATTCATTTTTATCGGTTGGACGGTTAGGCCATTCTCCAACTAGAATAAAAATCGACCTTTCTTTGAGTTTTTAAATATTTCTTTTCGTTTGATTTCATTTTGCCCTTGTTTAAGGAGAGAATTTAGCAGCCTGTTACATTAATGGGAGAATTTAGCATCCCGTTACATTAATGGGAGAATGTGTACAGACTTACTGCCAGGAAGTTTGTGTGAAAACTATTATGTAGGTTTAAATTTATGCGCACATCTATTTTTTTTTTAGTTTTGTTTGTTGCGCAATCTGGCAGTAGCTAGAAAAGGGATTTTGGGAACCACATCCCGTCTTTGGTTGCTTACAAAAATAGCTTTTGAATCGTACTTGCTTATTTGTGAATCCCTTGCCAACGTTCCTTCTGACACTTTTTATTTCAGTTCAGTTCACTCTTGGGCTTTTTTTTTAAGCACTGCATGTTGACTACAAAAACATACCGGATTCATGTTCGGGAATCATTAATGTTCATAATTTCATCACATTTCAGATTCTTCTGTAGTAAATAATCTTTAGAAAATCTATTAAATAGGCTCGGATAGTCAATACACTCCTAATATATTGTTACTTTGTCCCAAAATGTCCCAAGCGTGTCCTATGTTCAATAGAATTGATAAGAAGCAGGGTTTTCATTAACAATAAAAAATGGGCGTTCGTGTTAATTCCCTAACATGTAATGAGATGATGGATTTTCATAGGCGTCTGCATAGGAAAGTTGATGCTGCCATTATCCAGGTCATGGAACTGAACCAGAACGGAAATGAAACATGTGACAACAGTGACTTGCCTTTTTCAAGTGTGGTTGAAGTTGAACTGCCTCATCACTGGGCGTTTATTTAATTTTATTTTCGGATGGGGGAACTTCTTACATGGAGTATTTACAATATATCACTCTTATGGACTATAAATCCTGAACTAGATTGCTTTATGTTAACACATTTTGGGAAACCGGGATGTGAATGTGGATTAGGCAGTTTTCCTAAGCCGTTTCTATAAAGTAACTAAGAAGATGCTCTGAAAAGCTTGCGCAACGGTGATTCTTTCCTCTTTAGATTAGTTTATCGTCTTCCCATCTCCATTACTTTGACGTGCATATGTACTACGGTCTTGGAAAAAAACCTTTTCATAGAAGCATTTTTCTCGCAATGTCGATTATAATCGAGTTGTCTCAGTTTTAGCTCACTCTGAATTTTACTTTTGCTTTTTCATCTTTTAGAGATTTTAAATTTTTGGTATAGGGCTAATCTCGGGCACTAGCCGATGATCAGGCACTTACAATGAATCTTAAATTGGCATCTACCATAAACAGTCTTGAAATAATGTAGAAAATATGTACAACGATGAATAAAGTGGAATCCAGAATCTGTCATTTTAAATTTCTGTATTTGTTATATCATTTTCAGAGCCGAGAAAGTGTGATAAATCAACTGAAAGAGGTAACAGGTGTTGAAGATGCTAACATTCTTCAACAAGCATTGGAAGCCAGCCGAAATGAAATGGGGGCATATGACGTTTCGCAAGCTGTTAATATTCTTGTAGAAGAAAATGCAACCCGGTACAATCAAGTAGGTCATAGCTGAAAATCGGGCGATTGAAATCTTAAAGCGGAGCTAGAACATTCAGTGATGCTAAATCTGATCATTTAGTTATCAATATGGGGTTTTTTATCGCAATTTTTAAGATGTTTTTAATTATTAGATTCGACAACCGTTACCCAAGAATGCGATTCCTGCTGCAGCTGGAAAACAACAAGACGAAGGTGATTGGATTTTGTCGTGGTTATTATGTAAAAAAGCTGAGTTTTGTCGGCTTGTTGTCAATCAAGTTCAAAAAACAAACCTTTTTTTGGATTGATAATTATGCTTTAAATTGTGTCACCTTAAAAATGTGATTGATCTCAAAAGATTTTTCGTTTCAAAACTACTACAAGTCCAAAATTCTAAATCCTGATTCCCATTTTTTTGTTTTGAGCACAAATAACAAAGCATTTTTTGTTGAAAACATTTCTGCAATAGACAGAATTTAATTGTGTATTATGCTCCAGCAGATGTAAGGGTGATCGACTTAACGAGTGAGACTTCCGAAAAAGATGAGCTGCAGAAGGCGATTGCGTTGAGTTTGCAGGATCAGCAGCACGGGATGTTAGGAGGGCAAGTTACTGCTGAAGAGCAAGATATAAGCTTGTAATAAAATCATGTGTTAATTGTGTCTGTAGATCAGGATGTCTGGATAAAGTAAATATTAGTAAAGAACGGGAATTTTACTTTGATTGGGAAAAAAGTCTATTTCGATCAATGCAAGTTTCTTTTATCATTTTAGACCTATTTTAAATGAAATACGTATTCAATTTTTGTTTTCAAAGTATAATAATATTGATATCTCCAAGACGGTTTTGTGCAGGAAAATCATTTATTTATCATAAATATCTGCAACTTTATTTTACTAGTTTATTGTATTTTTCTGTTGCATTTTAGGTTATATCTTTCCTAATTTCAAAGGTATGTCTAAATGTAAATGAACATCAACCAGACATCCTTATAAAACATTTCGGCCAAGGCTTATATTCTATAATTTGTACTATCTCTTGCTCCAACCATTTTCCGTGTTTTTAATCGGCTGGTTTGTCCCGTGTTGATTGTGTAGGGTTTTGGAGCAAAGTTTGGCAGAATCAAAAGTAGGTGCAAAGCGAAAACGTGGGGAAGTATGGCAGGATCCATTAAATCCCCACGAAAGAAGAAGGATCGAAAACTGGCCTGTCGGTCTAAAAAATGTAGGAAACACTTGCTGGTTTAGTGCCGTAATCCAGGTTAGAATAACGTTTGCCGAATTGCTTTTGTTCGCACAAAGTGTCTGTAAGGCCATATTTTATTAAACGATGAATGTTTTGTTGTTTCAGTCTCTGTTTCATCTTCCAGTTTTTCGCCATTTGGTTCTGAACTTTGTTTCACCGCCCGATGAACCCGAAGACTGGGATAAGGAGCTTTTAGAATCAAATTCTTATGTGAGCAGCCGAAACACGTACACATGTGTCAGTAGTGCATTTTAAATTACATTTAAATAGCGTGATGCGCAATTATATAATAAAAGAAATGTATGTTTACTTAAAAGGTGAAACGGAATTTAACGTTTATGCAAGAATTGCGTGGTCTTTTTGCCCTCATGATGGGAACTCAAAGAAAATATGTTGACCCATCTAAAGCTGTAGACATTCTCAAAGAGGCTTTCCAGTCTGGTAGTACGGATAGTCAGCAGGTATATCTACATGTGATATTAACATATTGCAATCTCATTTTGATGCTAATCAAGTGTTCCGTGAAATATTGTCTTTTGTAGGATGTTAGCGAATTTACGCATAAGTTATTGGAATGGCTAGAAGATGCCTTTAAATCCGATTGTTCGAGACCTCCTTCACCCGTTTCGAATAGGTGTAACAGTGCCAACAGTTGTACAAGTAACAAAAATAATCCTATGCTAGACCTGTTTTACGGTCAGTTTAAATGCGAGGGGCTAAATGACGGTGAGCTGCTGACTTTTGTTAATTTAATTGCATTTTTGGACTCACTTTTACAGTATTTTCTTAGTCGTTGTGCATTTTTAACTTACCAGGACACATATTTTCAAAAGAGGAAAAATTCGGACAATATCCTTTGCAAGTAAACGGGTTTGGAAATATTCACGAGAGCTTGGAAGCGGCCACTGCGCAAGAAATCGAATCCAATAATATCGAAGCAATGACAAAGTCCGGACAAGAAGTAATTAATTTTTTTATTTTGTAATTTACAGCATTTGGGACGTCTGGTAATTTTTCGTTATTTCATTCGCAGCATTGGTTTACTCTTTTACCCCCTGTGCTTTTATTCGAGCTATCGAGATTTCAGTTTAATCAACAGTTGGGACGTCCAGAAAAAATTCATAATAAATTTGACTTTCCCGAAATTATTTATATGGACAGGTGAGGTCTTTAATTTAACGGCAAGTCGTTCCGTGTTTTATAATTGGTTCTGCGCTAACTTCGCTTGATTTTCAGGTATATGGAAGCAAACAAAAGTTTTACGAAAGCCAAACGCGATGAAATCAAAAAACTAAAAGAAAGACGAGCAAATTTGCAAACGAAATTGGAAAGGTAGCGCCGATCAACCAAAACGTTTCTCAAGTTGAACCGATATCGTTAATTTAGGTTTGCACTAAAACGGGTTTTTTTTTCTTGTTTGCTTTATAAAAATACAGGTTCCTTAATTTTGGTTCTGGTTCAAAAAGGTTTCCTCTGCATGATGTTCTACAGTGCACGTTGGAATTCGTCGAAAACAAGCGCACGAATTTGCATTCGCCCTTACCTACGGATGTAGAAATGGCTTCACCGTCTTCAAATTGCAGCAGGTACGCGCAGTCTTCACAGTTTTGCCAAATGCAGAAACGAGAGTATCGACGCTATTTTCGGTCTCAAACTTATTTTGCATTGTTTTTACAGCATGGTCGCCGAATCTCCTTGCAGCTCGCCCATAAAAATTCATTTAGCCGAAGCAAATAACTCCCCCGGTGTGTGTGCTACTCCTTTAAGAAATGACAATTCTCTCCTTACTATTAACAAATTGTCGTCTACCAGTGACGGATTTCCATCCCCTAAGCATATATCTGAAACGGAACTGCACGTCCTGCAGAATTGTTTACGAAGGTGGAGGACGGAAGTCAAACTGGACGTTAAAGGTTAGTTAGAAAGTACTCGGTTCAACAAATGCCGTTCAAGTTAAGGGGTGGGCTGTGGGTGTCGTTAAACGAGTACTTGTAAACGATAAGCTATCTATATTCAATCGATTAACTTGGCCATGCCTATGCCGGTAGTCCACGTGGTTGCACACACTTTCTTCTGGTTCGTTACCGGTTCGGGATGGCGTTTCTTTCGGGTGAAAGCTATAACTAAGGTTCCGCAATAGGGAGTAAAGTGGAATCTCGCATAACGAGCATAATTGGTTCTGGAGTCTTGCTCGTTATGCGAAACACTCGTTAAGCGAAACAATTTTTACCA
>JAUJYV010002134.1:0-13730 GCA_033995625.1 Ophyiulus pilosus
ATACTTTGAAAACCAATTTGACCTTTATAGTTTTTTCTAAATTAGACTGTTCTTATTTTCTGCAAACATATGGTTTGTTTCTACGAGTCAATATTCGCACATTTTCTAAAATCCCCACGCCTTGGATTGATGACGTAAAACAGCAGCTGTACAGAGCACAGGATTTGTAAATACTTTTCGCAAGTTTACAATTTGATGCAATAACAACGTTCAAAAATAGAGATGACTGCCTACATAATTTATTAAATTTAACTGTATTTTAAGTTTGATTTTCGCAATTTTATTTTATACGATGCAATCGCCAACGAAATTGTAACCCACATTACCGAGTCTATATTTGTGCAACTGATGACCTTCTTACGGGCGTTAAAATGCCAGATTGCTAAACTTTTCTGTTTATTTTTTTTTCTCGTGTGATAATGTTGAATCTAGTCTGGGTCAGGACTTCGATTTAAGATAACTGTCTTGATTCAATCATTGGGGATGGCGTATCTGTATTTTTGATTTTTTGTCTATTTAACCAAGATATTTTTGGGGTCGAAAATTGTCGGTTGAAAGTTT
Organism: Ophyiulus pilosus; assembly: GCA_033995625.1. Classification (NCBI taxonomy): domain Eukaryota; kingdom Metazoa; phylum Arthropoda; class Diplopoda; order Julida; family Julidae; genus Ophyiulus; species Ophyiulus pilosus. The sequence continues at coordinate 562 of JAUJYV010002134.1, forward strand.
GGGAAGTTGTATTAATATATTTATACTGGTTTATTTGATAAGCCGTGTTTTCTGTAACGTACAGATGTCTAAATACAGTATTTGGAACACAAAAATTAAGTTCAGATTAAATCTTATCTGAAACGTGTCTCTGTAAACATGCATTATTATTACTCTGTGATATGAGTGAAATCTTCAAAATGGGTTTGTTTTATGGATCCTTTTAAATATAATCTTTAATTATTGTTGAACTTATCATTAGTTATGATTAGCAACGTTTCCATTGTTCAGTTTCGATATTTCGATTGCGTCACGAAGACGTACTTGTACTATTTTAAATCATTTTTGATAAAACTATGTCGCCATAAAACTGCAAATGTGGCATTGTCATTACGCATGTGCACACGTGATTATAAAACAATTGTGCAGGGCGTTGCCAGATGAGGAACAAGCATTCTGGGCGCCATCTATGATGCATTCCGTTCAACTAATGTAATTTAGATCTCACTATTTATAAGGTATTGTATAACTGCTAGTGCCAACATTACAGTGACATCAAATGTGTTGAAACTGGTTGAAATGCAACTCAAAATTATTCAACGATATAGAACTATCAAGTGAATTAATATCAAACGATTAAATTTAAGGGAACATGTTGCAATCGGTAATGGTTGTACAACACCACTTTCATGTATTAAACCAATACGGTTTGACCATATTACACGTAAACTACTAACTTAGTTTTATTTATTGGGCCGAGCTAACCTCAAACCCTAGTTAGATAAGCCCTTAAAAGCGGCGACATGGCCTTTGATAAATTTGGTGAGGTCATTATCACGAGGTTAGAATTTCTGCGAAGTTTGATAATTGTCATGGCGACTATGTAATCCAGGTCGAGAGGAGTTGACAATAGATATTCCCTATATAGTTACATGTAGCATGCAAATCTTGACGGATTTTTATTGGTCATATCGTGAATTTATAGCAGAAGATTTAAGTTTTGTCTCGTTAGGTGGCGAGTCATCTCTACTTGCATGCAACTTTTTATAGATATGATTATGATTCCAGCCTTGATGAACAGTTGAGATAACAATTTTTATCACGCATTTCACATTTTGAAGCAAAATTACAGCTGTCGGTGGAGGATTTTCTACTATTAGTGATTGACATTTCTGAAGGTAATATTATAACTTACTAACAGGGATTAAGAATATATTTCTTGTCACCAACGTTGTTCATGGATGTATAAGCGGTAATACTAATTTAATTTCAGATTTAGTTTTTATGAGAAATATATTTAATGCGTAGTTTTTACTATTGTCGGCATAATTGCACTGTAGGTTCGTTCGTTTGACTAAATCTTTAACATACATGTTTCAACAAATATATTGACTGTGGGACTAATTTTACCTTTATAATTTGAAACAAATTTCTGAAATGAATTAAGCATTGAGATTTTTAAATTTTTAAGCAGTTATTTTTATATAAATCATGTTTCCCTTACGTTTTGAAATAACGGCTATCAGCTTGATATTAAAATAGAAAATGCAACCTGTTTTATGACAGGATTGTTGTTAAGTGAACCGTTCTGTTTATCAGCGTACTGATTACGTAAACTTGCATTGTGTCTTTCCAAATCTGCTGTATTGTAATATGAAAACCATCGATAACATTCAGGATTACAAATCGCAAATTGGAACTTTACTTGACTCATTGTACTGATTAACACTCAAATACAAGTTGCTCATTCTGACTTCATTTGTCAATGTTGGGCTTGGCTTAATTCTCCATAGCGCTCATTTTATCTGCAATCAATACTTGGTTAAACCATATAAAACTATGAAACAAAGGGGCTTGTTGTATGTCGTTAGTTAGGGAGAAAATCGTGTTTACATTTTATCATATATTTTAAATTAAATCCCCCACCTGAAATCTCCTCTTCATTTTGAACCCATATGAAACTTTTCATTCATGTGATGATGAAGTTTAAGGATTAACTTAACTAAAAGGATTTGAAGTATTAACTTTTTTGTTGTTTTCATTATAGAAATTTTTAAAAGATCTGCAATTTATAAGTCGGGATATGGAAAAACGTATACTTTATATCCTTATCCTACTGGCGATAACTGCTATAGTGGCCAATGGACAAAATTCAAAAGAAAGTCAAGAAGATGAGGCTAGTGCAGAAGTCAACGTCGGTCTAGCTCCAGACACGATGATCCGGCTGTTACCAATAACCAAGGAACACAACTCATCGGTCACAGAAACAAAACTGGGTTTCCCAACTGAAGAAAGACCTCCGCCAATACAAGAAACAGACGACGTTGAGGTTTCAGAAGTTGATCCAAGAAGTATTTGTGCAAAATGTTCTTGTCCAATGGACCCACTGGAAAATCCATATCGCATAAATTGTATGGCATTGCTCATGAAGGAAATTCCCAGGTTGGATTTTCTAGATCCGGATGTTACCAACGTCCATCTTGAGTTTGACAACAATATTTTTGAAGTGGTACCGTTGATCGATACATGCGATGCAGTGGACAGCATCAAGTTCAGGAACAACGCAATCCACGGTATCGAACCACTTGCCTTCGCAGAACTGACCAATCTGAAACGCCTTGACCTAAGCCACAATCAGTTACAGTCCATCCATCCCATTGCCTTCCACATTGTCGACAATGACAGGTTTTCGCCTCTTGAATATCTGGATCTTAGCTTCAACAGCCTGAACACTTTGGAGAGCGACCTGTTCGACGACTTGAAGAACTTAATCGAACTGAACCTCAGAGGCAACCAATTCGGATTCTTGGATCATTCTACAGTGCTCTCCCTCAACTCGTTAATATCATTGCAACAACTAAACCTGTCAGAAAATTTCCTGACGTCGCTGCCCATGGACATGAAAAATCCCATGGTCCATCTGGAGGTGCTGGACCTTAAAAGTAATCAACTGACCGAGGTGCCCGAGGTGCTAGCCTACGGTGGTGAATTGGTAAAACTGGATTTGTCATCCAATCCCATTAAGGAATTTGATGCAGCCTCTTTCATTGAACTGTCGAACCTTAAGATTCTTGAGATCAGCAACATGCCCAGTCTGACCATCATTCATAAAGGTATGTATCATTTTTTCTTTATGCTAACTTGATTTTGTATACGTTCTATTTAAACAGTATGAACTGGTCCAGAAAAGAAACATGGTTTAACATTTTCTGGTTTTGTACAATGTCCTGAATCTCAATTCAAAGACTAGCTTTGTACATGTTGAGGCTTAATTTGAACACTTATGTTCTACAGCACATCCTTGTATACTGTTAAATTAGCGATAATTTCACGCACGAAGGTTACTTTTTCCAGGAACTTTTCATCCTCTAAAGGCTCTTCATACCTTGAGGATTAATAATAACCCTCAGCTAAAATCAATCGAGTTGGGATCAGTTTACGACGAATATGGCAACGGGCCAGATAATTTGATAACGGTAACCAAATAGAAACCAACTTGAGAATTTTGATTACAAAAACGATTTTTTGTTTACAAGTTCTTGATAAACTTTCGTTGTTTTGAACATATAGGTGGAGCTTCGTAATAACAATTTGACCTTCTTGAATCGAGATGTATTCGTTTACTTTTATAACGAGTATGTGGTTCTCGATGTCAGGCACAATCCTTTCAATTGCACCTGCGAAATGGAATGGATTAAAAATGAGGGTGCTTCAGCCTTGTTTCTCGATGACATCAGGTATGTTTATCGCATTCCAAAGTGTAATTTCCTTATTTTTATACATTGAAATAGCCAAAATTATAAAAAAAATATTAATTGAAAATGGTAAATTGGTTAGTAAAGTGTGCAGATGTGAAATTATTTGCATTGCTGGCATAGACCGATTAAGGTGGAAAAGTATATACTGTACATACATGATACATACATCTCTGAATCTCTATAACTGTGAAATTACAAAAGATTTTTAGAAGGCTACTTATGAGACTTCGTATCATTCTAGATGTTGGACACCGTTGGCAATACAGGGAATGTCTTTCAGAGACGTTGAGTTCGATGGTCCTGAAGTCCCTTGTCCAGCAGAAGCCCTTCAAGTGCACGCCACTTTTCACCTCATCCACTTATCCACAGCTGAACGTTGTTTCTTTTTAATTATCGCCATCGTTTTGGGGATGCTCAGTCTAATCACAATCTTCATTCTGCTAATGCACAGTAGGAAGATATGCTGTAACGGAAGTAGGAACACATTCTACAAGCGTATAACCCTTTCACCCAGAAACATACCCGTGACCACAACGGTAAAAATGGGAACTTCAGGTTCTGTGCAGTATTTAAGGCAAGTTGACGAGGAGGAATTTAATGATGACCCTTGAATGCAATTTTGGGAGGGCAGCTTCGAAATGGGCTTTTTTAACATTGAAATTGAAACATCTCAACATTTACCAAAAAATTATAGTAAATTTTAAGATGTTTTAATGAGGAACTCTCGGATGCTTATAGCATCATACCAATGTCGGGATTTATTTTGAAGCTTTTACTAAGGGAATAAAACCTGATTTGCCTGTTAATAAAGGTTTTAACGGCCAACAGGTGCCATTTATTGTTGTGAAATGTTGTCGGATTTGGTTTATATGCAGTGCATTTGTAAAGCAAATATGTATAGTGAACTTATGTAATTCAAATTTTGTGTAACTATAAACAATGTCGAAAGTCAATAAACCGTTATAAAGAATTCATTTAAAAAATTGTTTAGTTATTGCCATTTAGCTAAAGTTTGCAATTTGGAGGCTAATATTTCATTTTACTGATTATTTGATTTAACTGATGAACTTTTTTCACATGAAATTGAACAAATGCTTTACAACACACCAATAATGAAATTATAGTCGAAACTGTACATTTCTAAAATCTCTGCATTATATCTTGATGGAAAAACTATAAATGGACATTTATGGGCCATATTTGGCCCTTGATGGGCCATAAATAACTATGTATAAACCATAAATATCCATGTAAGGACCATATTTCGCTAATGCTGGATCATATATGGATCATGTACGTATACCGGCATATACTGGCATACATGGGCCAAACATGCGCTTATACAATTTAGGGGCATACATGCATGACTAAATATCCAGGTGTGCCCAATTTCTGGTCTAGCCATATATAGAAAACCCATATATGCCCATATATGATTTTTCTACTCGGGTATAGTAGTTGTTGAGAAATCCTCATGTTCTCAGGATACATTATGATACCATGTGTCATTGCATGAAGCCTATGATTAAACGGAGCAGGAGGATAATAAACTGTATTGACCAACATATGCATGTTCATTTTGTGCGGGCATAATCAGTGTTAAGAGTTCCCATTTATGGCTCATTGTTACCTAAGCTGGTCTATTCATGTAAATGCTTCATTTTGCATGCAAAAGTGCAATTGACTTTCACTGGTCCCCAGAGCTAACGCTGCAAATGGCAAAGGGCACTCCACGTACAAACGTGACCCTCGTAGCCGCTAGCAAAGATTTATGGTAATAAAAGGTCACTTCACGAAAGTGTTGCTTAACTAAATGTATATACATTCAATAGAGAGAAAAAACCGGTCAGGTTGAAAGCCGAGAACTTGCACAATCCCTGCTTGACACAATAGGGCCATTGGGTGGATTACATATGCTCGAAAACTTGATGAAGAGAAGGTATCGAATGAAGGTTGAAGGGTCCTGTATGTATAATGGAGGAGCTAAACTCCAAATTTGTGGGAGGAATTCTATGGATCAGAACCCAAACTCATTGTGAAATTGAAGAACTTGGCTAACATTTAGCAGCTTTTTCCTACGTATTAGCCCATTATGAAAACACTGCACCAGCAGTTCACTCTTTTGTGCCAATTTGTAATGCATGCCCTATCTGCTTTTGTAAATTGCTCATCTAGAGATATTGCTCTTCTCAAATTTTCGACGGGAGAGGACTTTCACAAAGACTCATTCTACTTTGTGAACAATCGATAACAAGAAGTGTTGCTTGAAGTTATCGTTACACTAACATAGCGTTGACCTTTTTTCCTACTAAGCTTGCGTTTTTATCGATTTTTCTATTATACACATTAGTCATGCTCTTTATGAGTACGCTAGAAGTGTGATGCGTTTAATTGGGTATTATTGTCATTGTGCTTGAGGATAACGTAACACTAACGTAAACTTTAACCCGCATATTATGCCAAACAATAAGCTCCAATAAGCCTTCCCCGATGTAGAAGTAATTTATGTACTGCCCCAAACTTAAGATTTTTTGCTTTATATTCTTATGGTAATGAGGCACCATGATTTCAAAATGATTAAAAAATCGTCAATGTCACCCCAGCCAAATTCCTTTATTATGTGCAAGGTCAGGAATAGTTTACAATGACAGTTTGGAACTTTTTTTGTGGAGAATTTCAAGACGTGCTGTAATGTGAAAATCGTGGGCGCTGTCTTAAATTTAGACATTTGGTTTTTTGTTTCCAAAATGGCAACCATATTGTCTAAGCGTTCGATATTTTTGTTTGGAACTGCGCCTAATAACAGTCCCACTCAGGAAAGGTAAGTTTTCTGACTATAATAAAGTATTAAATCAATGCCAAGTCAATACTTGTCAATTTAAAAATAGCATTTTCACCGTTCGAATTATATAACTAGTCAAGCGATTTGAAAAATTCTCAGGAATTCCTTAAAATCCTGGAAAATGCTGCTGTTATTTTATGGAAATGCAAAATCTGACATCGCAAAAGTGTATATTTTGGGCATTCTGCATGGTATTGATTTAAACATGTGTTGCACAGCTATAGTACATTAAAAATCACTGGCTAAACAACTGTCATTGTACTATATTACTCAAATTGTTGGTGTTACATAAACTGTTCATTAATAGGTTCATAGGTCCATTAATAACGTCACCAATGTGACAACAAGATTTAACCGAGATTCATTTCTGTTAAATTTCATTTTTTAAGTTTTCCATTTCAATTTTGCAACCGGGTTTTAAATTATACATGAAAAATACAGGGATATTTGTGATTAGTGATGGATATAGAATTTCGAGATGTTTCCTTGGCGTACAGCATGCATTTGGTGGGTTAGGGCAGTTTTTAAACAACACATCCTCGGCATCCGGCCAGGATGAACGTTTCTCTTTAAGATGCTGGTGAATTTGGTCAACCGAAAAAGACTTAAACGGGCTGTATGAACACGAAAATTGATTCGGTAGTCGTACATATTGAAAGTTGAATCTTTGTCGCTAAGCTGACTTTGTGGCAAACGTAACGAGCGTTAGTGGTCTCTAAAGACCATTTATGCTGTCAAACGTTTTCACGTTGAATGTGTTTTCGGCTTAATTTGGCAGGGCCTCGCTTGCCTACCTCATCCAACCTCACGGATTTCGTCCAATTATTGTCCTTTTCTTCTGCATTGATCCCCCACCATTTACGGGGCATCTCTTAACGTTCCTAACCCTTAGAACGCTTTTCGCTCCCACTTTTTTATGCTGGATTTTGTCCAAAGACTTTAGATTCCCCTAATGATGTCTAATTACCAGAACCTTAAAGATAAATCGTCGGTCGTAATCCCCTGCACTAACAGCCTTTAGGCAACTGATTATCGCTTCTGAGGGCTTTATATTATACAGCTTCAACTAATTCTACGTGTTTGACGCCAAAAATGCATCATTAAAAAACTTATTTTCACTTTTAAAAATGAAAATCCGACATCAGGCATTCGCTTTCTTTATTCAGAAAAGCTTATGTAGACATCCTGTATCGAAGCAGGTGGCGCTAGTTTATATGCCATTTAATATGTTGTTTTACTTTATTATTATCATTTGAGTGGTATTTTAATGCTTGAATTTAAGAATTTCATCATCTTGTGCCGACTCTTTTGTCATGACGACAGAAGCTTAGTTTGCAATTTCAAATTTAACTAAATGACCTGGTAGGTACCATGCAGCCTCTCACGTTAAGGGTCTTAGCTTGAAAGGGTCCATACGCCCCAAAGAGTTGATATCCGATGATGGCGTATGGACCTTTACTCAAACATTTCAAATATGACCGTAGCGTCTCCTAGCGGGAGCGTCCCTCAACAAAGTAAACCTACGCCATCCAAAATTTATGCCGTAATATTCCAGAAGCGGTTATTTTTACAAGATTGCTTCGAAAACTTGACTATACGCATAAAAAGCACACGTCTGAATATATTAAAACTGGTTTAAATGAATATCAGGGGGGTCCCTAATTTGCACTTTTTGCATTAAGGGAAAAATTATCGTCAAATTTGGTTGTTTTAAATAACATTTATACAGTTAAAAGAAATGCTTAAATTGTACATGAAACGTAAAATTGAATTTGAATAAAATATCCAGCAAACTGGAGATGGAACAAGTTGGCTGGAGCTCATAATAAAAATAAAACGGTTCTTTCCCCAGTATAAGGGCAATCATAATGTATAGGGATAAAATGTTTTGGAGATGGATAATACATGTTAACAATAGATGGTTTGAAAGATATTGTACAATATCATATACAGGCTTTTAAGAAAATTTTGAAACAAGATGGCTGATGCCCATATTCGAAATAAAACGCTTTTTCCACACGGTAAAGGGCCATACCCTAGCGTATAGGGATAAAATGTTTATTAGAATAACAGTGGTTTAGAAGATTGTACAATGAGACTATAATGCAAACACCACTGCATGTCGTTAATTGTAACGGAAGTTCTTTCCGTTCATGCTGTATCGTTTCTTGTCCCATTTCCGTTGCAGAGTGTCGCTGTTCGGCGCCTTCCCTCGTTGGTAATGAGGTTTGATTGAAGCCGATGTTGGCGCTGTTGGCCTGGACTCTTTTCTCTCTTGCTCTCATTTGATTAGCGAGTTACGGCGGCGAAAAATGCCACGGATTATTAGATCGAGGGAGAGCGAACACGTCCAAACAGTCGCCTATTTATTTGCTGCTTGGCAGCGTGATAAAGGTCACTCGGTGTGGGAATAAGCGGCAAATGAGTTTGATTGGGCGCGATGAAGATACATCGTACGTACAATTGCCTTATCAACGACTCCTGCCGCGCAATTGGATTTCCTATAGCGCACTCAAATTGAGCTTCGCCGTCACGGAATCACCGAGTAAATTGAAAAACTAAACCGAATTGTTTCTTCGGTATTTCACTTACGACGAGACGTCGGGTAGTTTATTTGCATCGGGAATAGCGATGATGCCGATGCCTTTTTTTTTTTCGCTTTTAATAATAAATACAGGGTATGTTTTAAGACCTGAACCACCAAAAAATACTGCCAAGACTCGTGGACGACAACTGACATTTGTATTTTTGCTTTATGAAATCAGAATTACTAAAAACAAATACGGGATAAAAACTATACGGATATCGAGATGAATCCTGTTGTATTATATGCATGGTGTTTGGTCATCATAGCTATCCAATATAACATCGATACTTTTTGCAATTAATTCGTACCATTTTAGAAAATAGTCTGGTGGAATGTTATATTCCATTTTTAGTCAAATAAAGCGAAATAAAAATATTTAGTGTTGCCAACTGAAGTTCTTCCAAAGTTTCAATGTTGCCAGCACAAAGGCAATCTATCCTTGTACAACTTAATATTTTTTCCATCCCTTGCATTCTGAAAATTGGTGAAAAATGAAAGTTCACAATAGTATAGTGCGCTTATTTGTAAATGCTATTTATAAATAACTAGTTATATAGAGGAATGTGAATGAAAACATTCAGGCAATCTACGAAATAATTTATGTTAAACTTCAAATAACATATTTCCCTCCATCAAATTTTATTTAGTTTATAGCAATTGGATTTAAATTGAATAGTTTATTACAATTCCCAAACACTGTTTTTATCTAAAAATAAAAACATGACGAAAATCGTCCATTTTTCTGTGTTGTACATATACATCGTTTCAACTGAAAATGGAGATTGTTATCCTAGAATTTACGCAATACAGACCTATTCGCTGTTTTGTTCACTCTTAGTAATGACCATTCTGAAATGTTATTGAAACCCCGTTTGGTATGGTTTGAAATCGCGAATCCTCTTAGCTTTCGAGATTTTCTCCAGCCTAGAGACACCTAATTTAAAGATGATTCCTTTTTTTTGTCGCTGCTTGCCGGCTACACAAAATCGTTTTCAAAGAAAAGCGCCTTTTACCGTCGTGAAATTGATTTAAAAATAAGGCTTTTGAATTTTGAGTTTCAATTTGACAGGTTTTTTTTCCTGGAGAAATTCAATTGTTTTCTTGGGATAAGCTTAGAAGAAAAGAAAAAAAAACACCAACAAGACCGTCCATCGTGAGCTTGAAGATTTGGTTTAACACAGCCAATAAAATGTCATTCATGTAAGCAATTCGGAAATAAAGCGTGGCGTGATTTTCACTATTAGAAAAAAACAACAATCTGCGATGTATCGTCTAAGCTACATAAGACGCTTTAAATCAAGATTTCGCGAGCTTTACCTCGACGTTATTAAAAAATGCCTCGCTTTGCTACTGTTTTCTATGCATTACACCAGTGGGTTTCAGACACCTATTTGAAAGAACTTGTTTTTGTCGGCAAATACCTATCTTCTAGAGCTTTTTATATGTGCAACAAGCTCGTACATGTCTTAAATCATATCAGCGTGTTCTGCCATCATGTGTGTTCGGAAATATAGAACGCAGCTATTTAAAATAGTGCTATTTTAAAGAATCTATAATTTAGTAAGTACATATTTCACTTTATGGTTTCCTCCCCCCTTCCAGTTTTTACGCGAGCTTCCCTGCATAACACCTATGCTAACAGTGATTGCTTGTCTCTGATGTTTGCCCCAAAATATCCTAGGTACAAATCAATTAAATTTATTATATTTCAGTCAGCTTTAGGACCATATAGTAATTGATATAACCACTGGTATAATCGAGTAGTGTATATTTTCACTAAATTAAACCAAAAAATTCTCTCAGCTTTAAATGCCAAATACAGCTAGTATGTTAAAAATGAAATAATTTGGAATAAATAGTTAAATAAAAATTATTTGGACTATTACAACTTGCGATCTATTAAAACATGTAGGTGTTCATTAGCCTTGCAAATTGGGAAAGTCTGAAAATTTACTTAAATTTTTAGCTCCTCGGAAAAGTCTGGAATTATGCTTGAAATTCGTGCTAACATTATAACATTTGGAAAAATAATGTTAATTGAGTATGGTATCGATTTTACGATAATGTGGCGATATTGTTTATCGAATATTAAAGTCATATAATTCTACAAACACATTTTACATATCCTGCAATGCCTATGGTAACACAGAGCAGTAGCATAGACCTGCACGTTCCTGGTTCTACTTTTGACTGACATAAAGTGAGGGGAATCCATGGATGCCAATTTAGGCTTCATTTATAATCTCTTGAAACCGACCAAATAACTTGCAAACTTTTCTCATTTTTTTCCTTTCCGCAAATCCTGGCTGATTTCGCAAAACATCAAAGAAATTGGCCATCATTACCACATCTACCTAACGTCGGCATTCGTATATGCTTTAAATCTGCTTCTCGTACATTCACAGACACTTTTAGATCAATGCGTGTCGATAAGCGACCAATGACAACTTGTATAGTTCTAAACTTTAAAAAATGTATATGTTTAGCATCTATGTATGATTTTATTGATTTCACTTCTATATTATAGCTTACATAAAACTGATTTCAATGTATTTCCTGAAAATCTAAATTGACTCTAAAATATATCATAGAATCTAATATCGCTCTAAAATAATTTAAAAAAAATTCAAAACACCTCTAAAGTAGTTTTTAAAATTCTTAATTATCTCTAAAATAATTTCTTAATATCTAAAAACATTGCTTTAAGGTGTTTTAAATTCTGAATTTGTCTCTATATGCCTGTATACAGAGAAATGATCTTAAGAAAAATGGATTATTTGTAGAGTTTAGAATTTATGGGATCCGTACTAACGAAATCATCAAAGGACACTGAGCAATGCCCAAAAATCATATATCCATTCTTGAGTAAGGATAACGATGATAAGGCGATACAGCGAAAGTCAACTTTTTTGACCAATTGTCAGTTCATTGCAAGTGGATAGCGACCTAATTCTCTGAAATAAAAAGTGGTTGATTTTTTTTGGATTGAAGTTGGGCGTTCTTCTAGAGTCACTCCTCTGTCAAATCCGTGATTGCTTGTTTCCCTGTGTGTTTTTATCCGTTTCGCCGCGTATTTATACTACGCCATTAACGCCGACTCACAAACCTCCCTCCGCCATTGTTGCCACCCTAGCGAAAATCTAATCCGCCAATTTATTAGAAAATTGATGAAACCGACGGCAATCGTGCCGCAAGTTTAAATCGCGCAGCAATTGCACTAATCTGACGCATGCACGTGTTACGATGCTACACGTATGAATGTAGTGGTACTAAATCGACTGGTTGCGTTTTTTTGACCATGGCGGCACTGCTTGAAATTGGATTTCAGGTTAAGATTCCAATTTCAAAATCAACCATGTTCTAAACAGATTCAATTTTTAAATTGTATCACTAATGCTTAAAAGTTACCTAGCTGTTAAAGTTATTCTTATGAATGTACTTGAAATGAGACATTCCATTTAAATTTTCTTTTTATTAAAAATTTCATATTTGTTTTTTGGTACATTAATTTGAAAAATGCCCTATACTGATGTGGTTTTGATCGATATTGAAATCTGAATTGCTGATTAAATGCTTAAGTATTCTTTGTTTGCAACTGATGGGTGTAATTATACATATATACATTGTATACTTTATGCTTTATATACTAAAAGGCATACTTTGGTTTTATGACATTGGATGTCCAATTGGATGCTCTTAAATATTGATCAATGGAATTCAACTCAGATTGACTATTGACTGTGGTTACGGAATAATTTTCATTCTAGCTGAAAATCGATTTGGATAAAATATGTACATGTGCATGTGCGCATGCGCAAGGAACAGCGAATGTGCATGAACGCCTTTTAAGATTTCACAAGGTTATAAATCGAGTATATGCGCACATGCACATTTGCATAGATTCTATCCAAATCGGGTTTCAACTAGGATGAAATCCATTCCGTGACCACAGCTATCGAGCAAGTTATATTTAAGTTTTTTGTTGAACTTATCTGAAATTGAC
>JAUJYV010002135.1:0-13727 GCA_033995625.1 Ophyiulus pilosus
TTTTTTTGAGTGTGTGTGGTGGTAGCCGGGTTATCTTCAACCTGCACTTATTTTTTTAATGTCCTGATATTATCGTGTGGTTTTTTAATGGACCACGCCGAGGGACGAACCACTGCAGACCGCTGACCACTCAATGGTGGTGTCCCACCGTCGCATTCCTTCGTCCCGCACCCTCGTGTCCTTTTCCATCGGTTTGATGCTGTTTACCCTCTTTTTCCTTGCTTGACCCCTCCTCACATTTTAATTGTTAACTCGATTTACTTTCCTCTCATTTTTTTTTTCTACATCGGTCCCCCTGCCTCATTCATTTCCCCCAAATGCCATTTTTAGATAAAGTGAGAGGGATTCTCGCGGTTTGCAAAATTCCTAACTTGAGTCAGGTTCACTCCCCGATTTCGGAGGCTGAGATCCCATCGGGTAACTCGGACAAACACCTCAAGTACCAGGGAGGGGTCCACGAAATAATTAAAATCCTTTTATTGCTGAAATGTACCAAAACGTCCGTTATTTGTACCGTTTTGCAAAAGATTGGCACCTCCTGCGTGCTGCTAATTGCTGAACAAGCATTTCGCGTATCTGTTATTAATTCTTCAAAGAATTTTAAAAGAATGGACACCATGCAATTCTAGTTAATAAATTAGTAGAATTCTACACCAGAAATGTTGTTATAGTTCACACGTTGGAAAATGTGGATATTTGATTGAAATTATGTTTGCAGATAAAACCTTAAAATAAAGTTTTGCATATCATTTAAATTTGAATGTATTTGTGGAAAATTTGTAATTTTTTTCACAAATTACTTCTTCAGACAGTTTTTAAGCAATTTTCCTATTTTAAGGATAAATATTCCAGTGTGGCCATGGCTGAAACTTAATGTAACTACTGCATTTTGGCAATAAGTTAGGCTATTTATTAACTGCAATTCCTGCTGTAGTAATAATAAAAAAGTGTTCATCTGTAATTTAGGTGAGAAGATGTTGTATAAATCTTTCAATTTATACACTGTTTGATTCAAATATCGTCCTCGGTATTGATTTTTGTAAACCAAGAAACCCCTGGCTTACCCCACTGTTCTGTCTGAAGTGTATTTTCCACAACGCAAGTAGCCCTCCACGTCCTGATTGAAAGGTCTTTACCCGCGTGATCTAATTAAAGGATCATACACGTCCATAAATTATGCAGGGTTAGGAGAAACTGAGGGATGCCGCCAGTGGTCAATTAACGCTTGACCCTTGGTCGAATGGACTGATGGAATTAGCGCGAGTGCCCCATGGTCCGAAGGCATGGGTTGACCCCTTGTGCAGATTTGCCATCAACCGGAAGTGCTTTCCGTGGTCACAGAGGGCGCTGGCCAGATTGGATTATTGCTCATTAGGCTCATTTTTGGCAGCGGTCAATCACTCGATGGACGTGCCTTAAAAAATTCACGATCCGAAGCGTGGAACAAATTCGGTTCATTTAACATTGAAAACTGCAATTAACGACGGATGTTGGTTACGCATAATGTATTTGAAAGTTTTATGGCCCTGGTCACCTCAAGAGGGGAGCGCTACATTTTTTTGTTGTCCAACTCTGAGGCATTTCAAAAATGCTGCATTGTATATACGATCCTTCTGAAATGTTTCTGCAGGCGTGATCGATATCACAACATCAAAAAAAAAGTTCTGTTATTTTTTTGATGCTAACTTGAGGGTAAAATCGAATGGATCCTTGGCTTGTTTAGACTTGCATTTGCACGGTCAAAATCCTCACATTTCAAGCAGTTGTAATGTGGGGGATCACCGCATTCTCGACACGAGATTGTTTTCTGTATTTAAAACTCTCCCAACGTACGCAAATAAAAATAAATCCAACTGAGTGCTGCCCATGCAGCCGTCAAAACAACCAACAAGAAATATTGCATAGTTGGAAAAATGTAAACCTTTCCATAACAGAAAAAAAGACGTTCACACGAAGTATTAGCCAAATGTTTTATAGAAGTAGTTTGTCACCGCCGATGTACTAATTACATAATGATTCAGAATGACCTTAATAGCATTTTCAAAGAACCACTATTTTAGTGTTTATGAAATGATGAAAGTCCCAAAAAACACTCATGATGCTTTATCTCAATCGTATGATAAAATTTATAACGAACACGTGCCTTTTTAATATGAAAACTTGGTCGCTCCCGGACAGCCCTCATAAAATTAACAAGAGGACAGACTTTGACATAATCTGATTATACCCTGAACAATCCTGCGCACTTGCAATACATTGCATATAATAATTTGGCATCAATGGGCATTTGAGCTCCAAAGGCCTACTTAGGAGCTGAAAATTATTATGCTTGGTTTTTGGGTTTTTTTATATTGCGAGTCCACTTGGCCAAATGTACGTTTTGGCTTATGACTGCCCGTCTGTCAAATGAGCTTTCGTCCATTGAGCAAAAGTCCAGATACCCACCGAACTTTCATTGGGTAGCAGTTCCATTCAAGTTTTGGAATACCTGAATGATATACAGAGGTACAAGTATGCAAAAAAACATATCCAGAACGTCTTCAAACACTTTTCCAACATTTAATGCAATAAACTCCTGTCTACAATGAATACAAGCTCTTGCCTGGTCCAACAAGTGTTCTATGTAGACAGGTTTCGTATTAGTTAGGCAGTTGGCAGCCAACGTTTGCAACTAAGCATCGACATGGTAATTTAATCATGACCCAACAATGATTGGTTACTTTGGGAGTAAAACGTTTGAATTCAAATAAAGAGTTACGGATTTATGACGTTACTGGACATTTGAAACTTCATGACATTGGTGCATTATAAAATGAAATGCTGGAAATGGATTGTTTGCTTTCTTGTATATGGACCCCTTTAAATGGAACTCGTTTGGCAATAGACCAGTGAAGGTGGCGTTGATTAGCTCGTCTACAGTAGCGACCCTAGCGTTCGTTCTGGTACCTGCTCTTAGGACAAAGTAACGCTAATGAATAGGTGATTATTTCGCTTCTTTTTTGTGTGCTGTTGCTCTTATTTTGCCTTTCATCCGGGCCACTTGAATTCGGCGTACGTGTAGAGCAACGCAGTTTGTTATTTTGTCGTCTGACCCCCTTTTCATTTTTTTTTTCTCCTTTCTTCGTGAGGGGGTTTCGTATTTGTTGCTGGCATTTTTGGCATTTTTCTTCTCGACAGTCCGTTGATTACGAGCAGATAAAAAGAGGGAGCCTCGGTCCCTTCTTCGTGCGTGGCGCTGCGTGCCTGCTCATTCACTTCGTGTCATTTTTTTGTTCGTTCGTACAAGGAGAGACTGGTTTGCATTTTTTTTTTTTTCCTTGCTCGAAAGTGGACTGACGGTAGCAGCAGCAGCGCCTTTTGCCACATTCTTGGCGAGATTTTTGGCTAACGTGTGCGTGGACTGCTGCTCCGAAATACGAAAAGGGGAGACGGCCGTGGGTCATGGGGAGGGGTCGAAACGAACGGTAGCGAAAAAGGAGCGGACGCCATCTTGAATAGGGCTGAAAATGACATTTCAGATTTACAGACATTTCTTCCTTTCGAAAAATTAGGTCTTTTTTTAACTTCATTATAAGCTTGTTCCAACATAGTGTTTTCAAGGGTCATAACTTCAACTAAGATGGCCTCTTGGAGTAAAAGGTCGCATCCATAAGCGATCTTGGAAATGCAGTGCTAAGGGCCCACCCCAACAGGGGGTGCTTAACCGTAATAAAGTTAATTTAACACTGCGCTTCTAACGTCGGATTTTGGTTGGCGAATAGTTGGCAGTTGGCAAAGGATAGTTGTCAATCGTTGGTTTTACGTTGCAGCTAGTTGCCAATGAAAACACCTTTTAATGTATAGATGCTAGCTACAGTATATATTTACTGTTGTCTACATATCTATTTGATCTCCATAACATACGAACAGATAAGATCATGATGTTTACTTGCAGAAATGAAAGCAAAACCATCCCTGTAGACCAGGCGGGATCTTCTGGGTCTTTTGGTGCGTTTTAACTTGCCATGCAACTTGAGCTTGGTGGATCCAATTTTAAAATGTAACTGGCGAGGTGGTCGCACCTGCCATTCCAACCCCTTGCTGGACATTCGAGCTCATTGGGATCCATATTTTTGGTCTTTCTACCCGCGCATAGTTCGCAGTTGGAATTCTCTTGCAAAGGGCGATCCCAAGCTTGCGGAAATTCTCTTCAGCAATAGGGTTACACTGACCCAAGGGTGATCATTTATGTGCTTTCCTTGTATTAGTGTTTATAGACCCTTGGTATTTTGTGTAACTGTGTATTATCATAATACCCCCTACAACATGGCATACCTACATATGCTGACTGTAGGGTAATAAATTTGAATTGAATTGAATTGAAAACGTTTAATAGTAGTACACTTGTAGTTGGTTAAACGTTGGACCAAAGTTAGGAATGGTTGGTATGTTTGGGCCAATGTACTGTCTTCCGGCCCAACGTTGGGCCATTACATTTTGCCAACAATAAATTTACTATTATTAAAAGTTTTGTTTGTGTATATTTCGGAGATTACATTTATGTGCTGTAAAGGTACAACGTTCACTGCCAATGCAAAACAAATTATAACCATCGATTGGCAACTCTGCCATTTGCGAATGTTGGTTGCAAATATGTAAACAACGCAAAATGAAGCAATGCTTCATTTGTGCCAATTTTGTCTTAATTATTCCATGCAGTTCAACACTTTTGCTGTATTAAATTCAAAGATGACATTTCCATGTCTTTTTAATGGCAAAAAAGCAGACGCATGCATCGCTACGAGTAGCTGTAGAAGAATCAGTATGTTGTTTAAATGTGTGCATGGTTACGGCCTATGTTCCATATGCATTTTTAGCATTGATATGCCGATTGAAGTAAGGGTTTTTCTTCTTTTTCTCTCTCTCTTCTCTACTTATTTAACCCCTCTCTTTGCTCTCCAGTCCACTTGAAAAACAGGATTTATTCGAAACTGCTTTTTTGGTTGTTGTTAGTTTTTTTTTCTCCTCCGGACCCATCATGCGTGTAAAGTGTTTTCTCAATTGACATTGATATCTTTTAAGACGTTGGAATGCGTGTTGTTTTTCAAGGAGTGGGGTGGGGTGGCGGATTGACCCCTCCTTCCGCCCATCGTGATGACCGCGCATTTTCTCTCGCCCCATGCATGATCCCCTGAGCAGCTTTAAGCGCTTCTTAAATGGACCATACACGCTGCCTGCTAACTAAGTAGAGACGCGTAGAAGTCTGAAATTTCCCCAAAATGTTAAACCGCCTCGGGCCCTTCGGTGAAACAGCAGCAGCGGCAACCCTAATCTCTTATCTAAGCGTACCCCTGCCAGCGAAAAAGTTTCAGTCTTGACCAATTAGCCGGTCAGTACCAAAATCTAGCAACATACTCTGCATTGAGAACTACTGCATGGAAGGTTCCTATATACTAGTATATTTTATGAAAGGCGTGTATTTTCAAGAAAATATAACAGACAGACAACATTATGTTGTGAAACTTGTATTTCGATGTCATTTACATGTGCTTGTGTGTCGGGTTGGTCACACGACAAGGTATTATACGCGCTCATACTTGTATTTAGGCAAAAAATGTATTATTCATTTAATGATCGAGAGAATTCACTTTTGGGAAGGGCAAGTTTCAATAATACAGTACATTTCTGTGCATTTCTGTCAAAATTTCCGGTTTTTGTTAGCCAAAAGCATCCGCAAAATTAGTTGAAATCTCGATGGATAATAAAAACTTGTTTTTCACTCTTCGTTCTATGTATATGCATACGGTACATAATTTTTAGTGTTTAAAAAAACCTTCCAAACTGGATGTCGGCAAAATTACATAAAATTGCTTAAAAAGCAATATTTTACATTTTAGTACTGTTGTTTGAAAAGGACAGAAAAAAGACAGCGTGATGTATTCACTTTTATATTCACTGAACATTGGAAATTTCAAGATGGTGGATAGTTGAAGCTCCACATTTGACAAAACTATTCGAGCATATAGGTGTCAACGCGTGTTTCTTTTCCCAGCGGTTATTTGTTTCTTTCAGAACCGCACGCCCATTGTGACCTATTGTGATTTTTCCCCGTGTTTTCGACGCGCTCTACGACACTCTGGATTTCCAACATGGCGTCGGCCAGCCATGTGTTACGGCTTCCGTAACAGAAGCGCCGTAGTGGGACCGGCGCAGCAGTGCTACAGCCACCTTTTGAATTATTAACTAACGTACGAATTCCAGGTGGAATTAGCCCGAGAGCCCACTTGTTAGTACTTAATGCCCATCCAAATGGATCCCCCTCGGTAGAGATTAATTGCCCCGAAGGGGGAGCTGGGGTCGCTTCATTGAGCGCGAATGGAGGAGGGTAATGGATCCGTCCCGCCAAATCCTATTTGGCTTTTGTTCAAGGGGGAGGAGTCGGGGTCAGAGGTCTGTCGTGGTTCGCGACCCTCGTGGGCCCCGACCCACATGACAGCGGACGACACCTGTTTGTGACCTTTGTGGCGGTGGTGCCAAGTGCGGTTGGCCACGTGTTGTAATTGACCCAGGTTCACAACGCTAATGTGGGGGAGGCCAACAATGGCGGTCTTAAGGCCATCAATGGCTGTCGAAACGCCACGCGTAGATTTTCAAAGTTATCGAGTTTATGAATATTTGTAGGATTTGGACTGAATTAAGGAAAACATGATAGTAAAGGATTATATTGGACTCTCTTCCAGATAAGGGCTCCAAAATCAACCAATAAGATGTCGCAGTGTATCTCGTTCACAAACATTATACATTTTTGGTTTGTCGAGCAATTGTATAAATTTCTTCAAAACAAAATTTAAAAAAGGTGTTTATTTTATTACACGAAGGGCTTATAAATATAGATTCCGGCATTCTCATATATAATTTTCCACAACTTTTTCAAGAATGTATCATACTAAACTATATATGAGCCATTCCAAAACTTTTATCACAAATGTTTCCTGGAATTAAATGTGTTTCATTTACTTTCAATATAATAGGCGTAACGTCCATTATATTTGCATGATTATTTTTTATTTTAAGACATCTACATATTGTCCAATTTTAACATGAACTAACACATTTTTTTTGCACTCCCGGTTTTTAGCACTTTGTGTAGGCCTTATCCAAACGTGTTGTAAACGTGGCACATTTTGTTTCCGAAAATTTAGAAAATATCGTCCGGATATATACACACATCCGGACGTTCACTGGATAAAAGTAAAATTAACTGTAATGTACTCTGCTTTGAAAAATTCATAATAATATAAGATAGTGATTTGCATTTTTGTAAGGATGCTTAAATTTAGGGGTGTATAGAAAAACAATTTGCGAGTTCTTCTAAACGTTTGCGCTAGAATTCGTATTTTATTTCCCTTCTTTAATTACAATTGCCTCGAAGGTTTACATGCGTGTGTAAAGCTGGATAAACGAATCGATTAATATTCAAAGAATAAAAATAACATTTTTTAAATTTTATTGAGAATTTCACGGGCAATTTGATCTTTTAGTCATGTCTGCATGGGGTTGATTGGCATTCAAAGTTGTTTCGGCTGGGTCGATGCTTTTCTCTACATTATAATTAAATCGATATTAATCAGAGAGTGAAAACTTTTCTATACTCGATGGGATATTTTGCTTAGGGATATCCATGTTTTTTATTGAAAATTATACTTATCTAATGTGTCAGTATTGTTATGAACGACATCCGCACTGGATCTATTTCACGGTGTTTTGGAATATCGCTTTTCTAACTCATCTACTATGGAAACTAATTTATTATTGTATAAATAGTGAAAATGCCCATTTTTTGATTTTTTTTAAAACACGGTTTTGCAAATGTATTCGGTGTCAAAACGAGATAAGGAATTAATGAATTTCATTCCGACATTGCATTGCTGCTGGCTTATGCATTTCTTTGAATGAATTGAATGACGTGACAATTCCATAAAATGCAGCAGTTATAATAAATGCTTTTTTAACTTGGTGGACTGATATTTCATTTCATTTTTTACGTAAGACGGAAATTAGATTTTGGGCTGGTAACGGAAGTGTATCCGGCTAACGGCCGCGGCTTACGCAGTGGTGTAACGGCTTACACGATTTTTTCATAAAAAGGTACTTGTAGTATAGTCCTGTGTGTTAACAAATTTGCGGCAGTAGAGAGATTGAGCCAGCCAACGCCTTAACGTTATCCTTAACGTTAGAGGCGGAAAGGGAGGAGCCACGGACTGAACTACCCAATGAACTAACTGAACTTCACGAGTGCATATGCGTGGTTCTTCCCGCCTCTAACGTTAAGGTTAACGTTAAGGCGTTGGCTGGCTCAATCTCTCTAATGTCACTGACTCAGTCCCATAGTTGATTTTTTGTACAAATTATTTGTTTGAAGAAATTGTATAACTTAAAATTGAACGGCTACTTTGGGTTCCGTATACTCAACTACCATAGATTTATTTGAGTACCATTCAAACGTGACTCAACTGCCCCTGACGTCACCGTTCCACACACACAACCCCTAAAACATTTATTTTTAATTCAGTACCGTATACAATATAGTCAAACTACAGCATGTATCAACAAGTTATAGAATGACAATTTAACAACTCCAAGCATTTATTTGTCATTTTTTTAAAACAAGTGTTATGTTTGCAATTCAGTTATTCGCTATAGTGGTACCACCACCAGTTGGCGAATTTTTAGTTGAGACCGCAACAGGCGAGGGGAGAACCGTTTATTATTAAAAGGACATTTTTTTGATAATGGAGCCCTCGTGCATATATAGGAAACGAGGATAAATATTGTCATAATTTCAATTGTTGTAAAAAACACTTATAGTTTCGAAGTGAAGTGCAGGAGGGGGATGGAGGGGGTCTTTGTCAGAAGTGACCACAGCTCCTGTTGCCATTTTTTTGCGGCGGTTTTGTTACTAGTTGTCAGTTGCGCAACAGAAGGATGACAGGTTGAGCACTACAATAGGCCTAAAAACTTGACCTCTTCCCCCCCACGATTTTAATAAGGACCCGAATTGTTGCACCTGTCATTATTTTTTAGCTCGCGTCCCAGGGGTGGCCTAGGGATTTCCCCTTCTCCCATAGGGAACTTAACAAGTGGATCCCGCAAATGGCGGCCGTCTCTTATGGCAACAGATGCGGACGCCGCCATCTTGCAATCCCTCTCCCTAAAAATAGGGACCATTAATACACCTGATGTTAAGGGAATTTCTGGCTCCAACCACACGGGGTCCGTATCGAGAGGCGCCCTTTGCAGCCCCTGTTCAGTTTTTAAACTGGAATTAAATAGTGAGAAGGGTTCGCCACGCCATCTGGATTAACCGCCGAACAGGGCTTCCAGGACCCAAGGGGATTAAAAGCGTAACCGATGGGGCCATTTAAGGGCTCATTCGACCACTCTTCGTGTTCATGAGCTCATGTGCTAAAATAATTAACGAATTAATACGGGATAAAGTGGTGCCAAATGGTCATTATAAGATGTGAAAGGGGTTTAATGTTCGCGTTGGTTTCAAATAGTATATACAATGTAAACTGGAAATGGGAAAGTACAAAACAGTGCATAGATTTCGGTTAATCGTTCGTGTTTGACGTTAAAAACAAGTTCCTAGATAGACACCATCTTGAATATTACAATTCCAAATTTTTGGTCTTAATTAGGAGAGGTCTCAGGAGTCTTTTGAACTCTCAACACTTATTGAGGTCCCTTTTACTCACTTAAAATTCCTGAGGAACCACAACAACTTTTGTTTCTCAAAATTGAAAATTAATTCCATAAACAATTCAGAATTTAATAGAAAAACCAGCATTTTTTAAACTTTTTTCATTTTATGCGACGTCCAGAATATAGTTTTTCCCCCAAATTTGATCAAAATTGAAAAACAAAAATGTATTGATGGCGCTGCTAGCAGTTTTCGCATTATGTAGGATTATAAACGTATGGTTTTTTCTTCTTTTCTTTCACAGTTTTGGTATGCGCGCCCGTAAACATAATGAATGAGTTAAAATTTCTTTTTATTATCATTTCGCTGCTGTTTTTTCCCCCTGCGGGTGTGTAATTGTGCAATTTTTCGTCGGAAATTCCTGTTGGTTCGTGAGAATCTTTGAGTTGTTCGCATTTTCCGCGCCACTTGCTTCTCGGATCCATTGTTGTCGCATTTTCAAGTGTGAAAATATAAATCTTTGTCTTAAATTTTTGTTCTGAAATAAATAAAAAAAACAGACAGAAATAGTGCCAAAAAATTGCCCCGCCGTGGCGCCACTGTGGCCGACCAATGAACTAAGAGAACTTATTATGACCGTTATTTTTGCAATGACGCTTTTATTCGACGGGGGGTACCCTATTACCCATTGTTCCCCATCCCGGACCCAATTCCTTCCTAACTATGTATTCGGACTGACGGTTTTTCTCCCGACATTTTGTCGCCATTTTTAGCATTCATTGCTATTTTTGACGAAATAATGCGTCGTTAAGCATCCCTATAGAATTATTAAGACTAGAAGCAGTAGTTTAAACTTTACGTAGAGTGGCACGCTCATCGCCATTGGTTCAAATATATCCTTGAACGTTGTCGTCGAAACATGGGAGTAGCACCTTGTTCACACATAGGGTTATTTCATGAATCGGTACTGCCGTGTACTCACCCGTACTGAGTGGCGGATTGACCGATGGCTAGTGGACACCTGATGAAGTAGACCCCCTTAATCATTTCCACCATTTGTGTAAAACCAAAAATTCAATTATAACAATATGTATTTGTGTTTAGTTTCTATGCTACAATAGCAGTACACATGTAATATTTTATGATTAATATGGCACATATACAGTATGATTCTAATAAATGGACAAAAATGGCAGAGTTCTAAACGTGTCTGCATTTACGTTGACAACTTTGATGACTCAAAATCTTTTTTTGAATACGAGGTTGTATTCTACCAACCGCTACTGTAAATACCAACTGTAAATAGCCAAATTTTGGATAGACAAAACTATATTAATTTACAATAGTTAATTGAGATAAGATGGAACAGCGAAAAATTGTGTATTTAGATGAAGAGCAAACGACTGATGGAGGCGGCCATCTTGTTTGTAACATTGAATTCATAGAACGCTCTGGTCGCATTTAGAGGATAAAGTTAACCAGCAAGCAATGATAAGAAATTCACAACTAATATCCGGTTTGCCTGGAACAGTTTCTTCAAAGCTACGTTAAATGTTCCATTTCTGGAATGGGGCATTCTGATGGAATTAGCTTCCAAAGGAAACATCATCAGAAATCCAATGTAATTATGATGTTCGGGTGCCCATTCTCTATCCCCTTCAAGATATGTTTTGAAATGCCTGTGTTGAATTGATTTGAATTCTCAAGTTCGAAAAGAAAATTTTGCATTATGTTTTTGGAAAATAATACAAAAACTTTATCTCATTGAATATTATTGAAATTTATCTCCACGTTTGTCCAAGAGCGCCACCTATGGCTTTGAGCTGTATTTTTCCACTCGATCGATCCAATCCAAGTAGTTGAGCTCGATGAGGTCATCGACCTTTCTTCTCAACCCCTTCTACTCCCTCACCAAATCCCACTTTTCTCTCCTCTCGCATTGAGCTTTTGCTTTGCTTTTAAATGGAGAAACCACTTTGAGCCCGTTTCCGATGTGCTCTCGGACCCCCCTCGGTTGGTCTCATTTGCATGTTATGCAAATATTTTCGCTTTTATCGGAGGATGACGCTGCGATGTAGTGTGGGAATGTGCTTCCTTTGAAAGCTATTTTTTTATTGCGTTGTATTTCACTTATTTAGGGGTGAGCTCTTATAAGGACTGAAGTGGATCGGGATGCTGGGTGGGGGAGGGAGAAGCATCCGGCGTATAATGAGGGACTGGTCATCATCGACTGACCACTCGTACATTTCCTTCCAAAATCAAAGAACTTTAGCTTCTGAGGCGCTGAAGTCCGCATCGATATTTGACAGTGTATTTGTAGAAAATCGAGACCTGAATCATTTTGAAGTTTTAAACAAGCTATTACTATCCATAATACTGTATATTATTTGAAACTATACAGAATTAAAAATAAGTCTAAGTTCCATTGAACAAAATGAAAATGTCAGGAAAATTGGATAGACATGAAATAGTCAGGGAAAAGTGATTTATTTTAAATATTACACTTGCTTTCACATATCCAGGAAAGAGTCAAGAGATGACATAAAAAATTAATGAAAATTGACATCTTTTTAATAGTAGATTTGTGATTTCAAGTTCAAATTGTGTACTAAAATAATTTCTTTAAAATTTGAAGTCGTCAGGATAACGTTATCTCTAGAATTTGACAATGGTCATTATATATAGCTCTAGTTAAAATGCATGTACATGTATTATATACTCGAGTCGTGAATTTCTTAAGTAAGCCTTGGGAATTGAGTGCATGCAATTCCCGCGTTGGCAGTGCACAAAAAAATCAAAGCGGCGTCCTCTTAAATTCTCGTTCCAATTCAATAATTTGTGATTGTGAACCAGTTTCTGATTATTATTATTATTTTTTTTTTTTGCAGAGATCTTTTACTGTGATTTTGGAGGCCGTGGACCACAACAACCACACCTTACCTTGTAAGTGGATTAACACTCGTTTTTTCTAAATAGATTCACATTTGCGTATACTTCGAGTAAAACCGATCGGACTCATTAGCATAAAGTAAATCCAAGCAGTTTTTAATGAGTCACGTTTTATTGATCCGACCAAGGCGAGGCCGGACACCTGATCGCCACCAACGATAAAAACGAGCGACGGACGGCTAGGTGGCGCCCGTATCGCCAGAACGCCACCGGAAGTAATACTTAGACAAATTTACAAACGTTTTTCCCATCGTAAATATAAATCTATTTGATGGGAAAATCCTCTCTAAACCAGAACAGTATCGCCCCATGCACTTTGTCGACGAATTTGAGTTATAGGTTAGTTAGGGCAGGTTAGGCAAAAACTGGGAAAATAACTAGGCAAATAGCATTATCTGGTAATGCATTTATAATAAATTATCGGAAAATTATTCTACCATGGGATTCGGCGAAATTCTATTGTTTTCTTTAAGAGGATGATGAACCATAATTCAGGCAATGATGGCAATTACAAGACCTTGAAAATTCAGAAAATTAAGCGATCATTTCACCCAACGTAAAAACGTTTTATTCGTGTTTCATCTTTCTCTCATTTTTTTACAACGTGTTTTTAAATTAAAACGAAAATGATTCTAAAGATTAGCCTTTATAGTTGGCTATTTCATTTTCAAATTTGAATAATTGTAGAATCTGAGAGAAAGCCTGAAAAATTCCCTTGAAGCACATCGGAAATGTCAATAAGAACGCTTGAAATTCGTGTCAAAGACTATAGTATAGTTGATACTAGAATTTCGACCCACGTCGGAAATTTCCATTAATCAGAAAAATTCAATATAAAATTGGAATAATCCGTTCCCAGCCCAAAAATCTAATACATAAATAAATAAAAATGTAACCAGAACTGCATGCGAGGGTATTCGTGAATGTGATCTAGAAAAAAGTACCTTGACCCTTTTGCTCAGGTTGACACTGTCAAAAACTGCACCAAATCATAAGCCAATCTTAACCTTTTAATTTTCTTTTTTTTCAGATTCTGATTCTGTGATAGAGCGCGCTTACCATTCGGGTATCATCCTTCCCGGTACCGATTGGCACA